>PVKS010004368.1:0-94044 GCA_004027875.1 Aplodontia rufa | reverse complement strand
CCCCCCAATTACCTTCCCTTATCCCTCCCTTCCCCTTCCCACTATAACTCTAAAAAAAGTATTAGATTGTAAAGCATTACATCTTATCTGGATTTAACTCATGCTACTAGACCAACTTTCTCATTGTCCAGGGTCTAGACCCCACCTCCACAGATGAGTGGAGACAATCGACCCTTAGATCTCTGGGTAGATTAATTTAAAGCCAGACATGAGTACTAAATTGTTCAAGGCTAAATTGGAGAAGAAAAAGAGCAGAGGGGAAGGTATTTTGTCTACTTTCAGCTTTTCCTCTCTCTCTCTTTAAAGGGAGAGAGAATCAATTTTATTTATCTTTCTATCTGGCCTTTGTTTCCCCAACAAACAAAGTTGTGTATGTGGTGCTGGGGTTCGAACCTGGGTTCCTCGTGCATGCCAGGCAAGTGCTCCAACTGCTGAGCCACTGCCCCAGCCCCATCAGCTCTTCCTCTTGTTGCATGTTGATGGCCCAGGGTTCCTGCTCAGAACATCTGATGGAGACCAAGAGCTATCAGCCATTCACGACAAGAACAAAGATCACCTTAATCTTATGAAGCATCTCACTGTTGTGCAACCAGAAGCAGGACTGTTACAGATGTACTAGTTGGTCTTGGTTCCTGTACATACCTCTTGGTCATTTAGTGACAGCACATGCTCACTCTCATAGAAAAATTTGGATAAAATCTCAAGGGATTTCCATCAGTACTCGAAGCTCTGTTCAGCTAGCACAGTGTCTGTTGGAGAAAATTCAGTTGGCAATGAGTTCAGTACATTGGCTAGTTGTGAAATTATCCAATTCACATTAAATTTAACCTTATTCCCATGGTATTTTGGTTTTTGATTTAACGAGTTTTAATATCAAAACTTACCAAGTCTGATCTGAAACATTGTTCTACAGATACCAACTCACACAGCTGCACCTGTGATTTGCATGGAACTGAAGACAGAGAAAGGAAGGGAGGCTAACATGAATGAAATAGAACTTGCTCACCCTGTAAGACCTATTTCCAAAGCCTGGGCACTTATTTTAGAAACTGTGAAGTATTTTCTAAAGATTTACCGCAAGAAATTGATTCTAAGGCAGACAGGTTCTGAAATGCTTTCTATCATACCTTATGTAACTCAGGGAAAAAATATTATTCCCTTGAATTGGGGGTGAGACAAGAGATGGATTTGTATGGTGACTAACTGCTTAAACACTTCAACCATTGCAGGCTTCCCCCCTCTTTGAAGAACAGGAAATAATAAATCAGAAAAGGAGGGATTTACTTCCATTTCAAGGTGCCAATAGCTAAGCAAGTTAGCTGGCTCTGTGCCCAAGCTTTTACGTGTGGGAGGTGAAGCTGGAGGGAGAGGCCTCCTGTGCTTCAGGAGTATTGAAGACTGTGAAGTCCTGTGATACAAAATAAAAATAGAATCATTCTCATTGAAGTCACCTATTTTGTGTAGGTCAGTGGACTAGTGAGAAAAGCAGAATATTAAAGCCTCACATCTCCAGGCCTGTTTGGCGAACCCCCTTGAAAGCAGAAGAGCAGGTTTTCTAGATTATCTGGGTATCTGGGGAAACATCAGTTGCATGAATCTGGATTTTACCACAATAGGAGATAATGTTAAGACATTTGGGAAGGACACACTTGGGTGTTCTCTGGAACGGAATTCCAACAGCTTTTGCATTCCATTGGTTCATAAGTGAAATTCCACATTTTCTCCATTAGAAATCCACCTCCTACCTTCACCCCACCTCACCTGGGTCTGTCACTGGATTCTGAGCAATAACATTTGCCCCTCTGAAGATGAGTTCCATCATTTGAATACCAGTGAAGGACTGAGGCTTCTAAAACCAATAACAAAAGTAGGCAAGTAGCTCTGATTAGTGAAGCACTCTTACCAAACTGCCAGAGCTTCAGCAGAAAGAAATTGTTCTGTGTCTAGAAGCCAGGTCCACCCTATCCCCTGGGATCTATCAACCCACCCTGTCCCATTCCAAGGGCCAAGTGTTTGTGGGGGCAGGGGAGTGGGAAGAATTATGCAAGAAAATAAGGCAATCGTCCTTCCCCTGGAGACAGGAAAGTATGGTGTGGTCCTAGGCTGCAAGTCCTGGTTCTATTGATTGCCAACCTCAAGTGACTATGAGCCAAGGCTTTGTGCTCCATGACGCTTGTGTCCTCTGTCCTCGGGTCCTTTCATGAAATAGTTTCCTCAACTGCACATCATTTTTCTTGGAGTTCATAATAGCCCTTTCCTAGGTCAAGGGATACATTCAGTCCTGACTCCCACTTGACTCCTGAGCTGCTGCTCTCTTGCTCCCCACAATACCCTTTCGATCTCAGTATTTCACAATCAGTTCTCCAAGCCCAGCTGGATTTTCCTCTCCAGCGTCCAGGATTTGGCCCACTGCCACTATTCTCTTGACTTTGCACATCTGCGTTGTCTTAACCCACTTACAATCTGGGTAAGAGAGGCTTCCTCTGACAACTCCTGCCTGGGACCCACATCAGCAAGGCTCTACTCTTGACCTTCCACTTGCAGGGCATTGGTTGAAAGTTCAAGCTGTAAAAGCAAATCTCTTGGGCCAAACGCACCACAGACTGACGTAGGAGCTTTGGAAAGTCTTTTCACCATTACTCTGAAACAGCACCCTGCCCAGTCAGACTGGAGCCCTAAATAAAAGGGAAAATATTAGCAATACTGATTCTGTCCTTATTTAAATTTTGATATTGTGTACATTACGATTTTTTTTTGCATTTGATTTTTTAAAGTATCTTACTAGTGTTCCCTTTAATTTCACAACCAAGTCAAATGACTTTCTCTTCTCACTTCCTTCCAGTACTGTTCTTTCTCTATCTATAAAGTGGAGACCACAATATTGTCTGACTTATAATTTTTTCAAAAAATAGTTAATGGAAATTTTTTATCTAAAATCTTACCAAAGTTGCTGACCCATTGTATTACAAAAGAAATATATATTATCATTCTCACGTGTTGCCTTACTGTATTATTAAGCATTAATATGTTCTGTTTCATTAGTGCATTACTTACATCCTGTAAATTCCTCAAGGCAATAGTCTGGGTTGTTATCTCTATGTCTTTCTTCAGTGGCATGGTAGTTTACAAAAACAAACAAACAAAATTTCTCCATCAAAGTTAGGCCCATTAATCAGGGAATTAAAACAGATTAAATCTAAGATCCATTACTTCTACTAGTCCCTGAAAATCTATATGATGCCTTCCATATCACCCAGCTGAAAATACATATGCAATATTTTAAAATATGAGACCAGGGGCTGGAGCAGTGGCTCAGCAGTATGGCACTTGCCTGGCATGCACAAGGACCTGAGTGCACCACATACACAACTAAGTGTTGGGTCAGAGAAACAAAGGCCAGATGAAAAAATAAATTAAAATGAATCTCTCTCTCTCTCTCTCTCTTTCTCTCTCTCTCAAAAAATAAAGGAAAATATGAGACCTACATTCAATAGCTGCTGTTTCTTCTTTCCTCTTTGTGCATCTCTGGTTCACGGTTACCACATGAACATGGGATGACCCCTACATCTGGGAAAGAGTTCCAGCTCCCAGCTTCTTCAACCCACTGTGCTGGCAGCATTCCACCAGCTCGTCTTGGGAAACTATAATTGATTACTCTGGAGGGAAAACTCCATCCCAACACCAGCTGGCAACCAGACCCTGCCCTGGAGCCCCTGAATTAGTCTCCAGCAAAAAATATATGCATGAACAGGTTGAAGTTATCTTAAGGTCCAAATCATTGCTAGGTAGGAGTGTTTCCTTCAGTGTACTTGAATTTGGCATTGATAACATCCCAGACTGTTGAATTTTCCAGTGACTACCAAGGGTGCCTGGTAGAAATTTAAAAATTTTGCAGATTTGAACAGACAGAATGTTTTTCCATTCAACGCCACTTGAACAAATTAGCTGGGTAACAAAAAACCAACCTTTGTATACAGCAGCTTGGGCTGGTAGGAGAAAATAAAAAAGGGACTAGCATTGGGAAGCCATGTGATGAAGGTGAAGTTTAGGATTCTGGAAGCTACAGACACTCTTGCTCTCAGAGCTGTGTTGACTCTTAATGTTCCACTCTTAATGTTCCGTCTATCAAGGCTGCCATCCCAACTTCTGAGATTCGAAAGGGAAAAACAAAAGTGTCAAATATTTGTCCAAACAGAGAATGAGCAAAAATTTCAAATATGAATGTGATTTCCATTCCGAAAAAGTGCTTTCTGGATGCCAAAAGCAGATCCTTGACTAAATATGCTTTTGTTGAATACAATTTTTCAGAGTTCTTCCAACAACACAGAATACTCATCCGTATGAACACATGTCTGGATACTCAGTGAGTGTCAAGTCGTGAGACGTTGAGATGTCTCTCTGAACACGATGTGGACAGCAAGAAATGAAGAATGAGACTATGAGCTCAGTATGTGACTTCCAAACATACTGAGTATGTGAATATGTCAACTGCCTTACAGTAATAATTTTATCTATAATAGCCAACATTTTTAGTCTGTATCATATTTGTGGTTTGATCAGTTTTGAAGGAAGTATCTCAGTCAACAAGCTGCAATTCCCAGCTCTGTTGATAGATCCTGCGAGCCGGAGCAGGAGAGAAGCACTCACCTTCAGGTGCCTCATGAATAGATATGCGTGCTCTTTCCTTGGCCGTGATTACTGTCAAGGTTGCGTGTGGTTTCTATTTTTGGCCCAAATGGCAGAAAAGCCGCTTCTGCAGCCAAGAAGCAGCATTGTAGGATGCCAATAAATTCTGGAGAAAATTACATTTTAAGACGGAAAACTTTGACATACATCTGGCAATAGCAGGATTCTGAACATATGGCAGCCTGGTAGGTAGGAAGCCGGTGGAACATGGTAAGTTGAGATGAACGCTGCCCCCATTTTGTTCTGGGGTGCATTGGGGAAAGGTCTTGTGGGGAGGCCATGTCTCTTCCAACCTGATGTGGCACATTTGCTGGGGAGGGCAGCTGGGTGGAAGTGGAAATCTGGACTTGTATGTGTGACCTTCTCTTGCCAACCTCTGATTGACTTCAAAAGCTATTCTTAGTGGTGCAGTGGGCAAGGTCAAGACCCTGTTGTGGAAGCCAAGCCCGGCATCACGACTCAGCTAAGAAAAGAGACACTGCAAAGCTAGAGATACTCAGGGACTCAGAATTAAAGATTCTGGTGCTGGGAGCTGACAAACAACCAAAGCCAAAGTCCTCCTAGTGGCTAGGACATGCGTCTCCATGGTTGAGTTTCTGCTTGACCATACCTGTTGAGAAAAATCACAGTATCTGTTAGGGAAACCCAGGACTTGAGAGGTCTCTCTTGAAAGGAGCACGGAAAAGATAGGCTTTCATCAGAGAATTGTGAATTCCTGAGGTTGGACCCAAGAGCCCAGAACAGAATCTATCAAAAGGCAGTCCTCCCACCTCCTGGATCTCACACCTCAAACTTGCCCTCCTTGGAGTCTTGCATCGATGTTGAGAATGAATCACACATAGCAATGTTAGAATTACAGCACCTTGAAGGTTTGGCACTGCCACCTCCATTCTTCATTCGAGGACACCAAGGCTCAGCAAGCACACTTTTTTTGACAGAGGTCACAGCCTATATCCAAGTGCAAGTCCAGATCTGTGTGGCTCCAAAATCTGCTGATGCTATTGCACATTGAGTCTTAGAACCGTTTGCCTATTTATGATCCCACGGATCATAGGGTAAATTATGAAGACAGTTGCTTCACACCTTTGATCCCTGAGCTTGTTCTGGATGGGGTGTGAGTCTTTTCTAGTCTCAGAAACTTGGACCTTTGCTCTCTTCTGATTACGTAATTGAGCACAAAGTGTAATCCACTTGAAATGTCACATAGTCCCCCTCACCACACGCGTTCACAAGTACCACACAGCGTGTTCTTGCAGCCATGGGATGTGTACCTTTCACATGCCTTCACCCATCTCCCGTACTCATAGTCAGATTCTCACACACCTCCTTCAGAGCAGTTGTTAAACTTAATGCTCATAACCACAACCATGGGGATTATTAAGATGTAGACTTTTGAATAAAGGGTGTGATTCAGAAATCTGCATTTTTTAACACAAGGGTTTGTTTGATTCTGATTAGGGCATTTGGGCACCATTCCTTTGGAAACTGACTGCGAGATCCTTAAAGAGAGCAAATAACTCTTACACATTTCTGTTTGTTCAGTGTAAGTCATACAGCTGGATCCACGGAAGACAGATATTTGGAGAAAGTAGATCAAGAGAATGCCCTTGTTATCCACTCGCTCATCCCGCCTGAGATCACTATGTAAAGCGTCAGGAGGCAAGTGTCCAGACGGTCCCCATGTCTTGCTTGACCTTCTGGGGCCCAGTTGTCTGGACTACTCTTTGTGAAGGTTGTTTGGAAACCTGTGAGGACTCTCTTCTTTTCCCCTTCCTTCTGAGGAAACTCTATTTTTGAAAAACACTTAGGGTGTTACTTCAGTATCTGAAAGTTTTCCTGTCTTCCTTGTGTGGCTAAGTGTGAACTACAATCACAAGGAGGTCAAGGACCCTCACAGAAATGTTCTCTGCCACACCATCTGCCCAGCATAGAGGGATTGTCCCTGCTTTCTTTTTTCCATCACCCTTCCCATCTTTCCGCCCCTGATTATGGAATTTGCTCATTTCCACTGGTCCAGTTTCCCCTCTGCTAGCCTACTTTCATATTCCTCCCGGAGTACATCTCAGTGTTCTCATCATGTGAGTATGTCATGTGTGAGACTCTATAAAAGTATACTAGTGGACTGGAGAGGGGGCTTAGCAGTAGAGCACTTGCCTGGCATGCATGAGGCCCTGGGTTTCAGCCCCAGCACCACGTACACAATTAAGTGGAGGAAAAACAAAAGCTAGATGAAAAAACTTAATTCTTTCTCTCAAAAAATCAAAACAGTTTGCTCACAAATCTTGAGGTGCCACATTAGTAATAATCCATGATCATTTAGATGTCCCTGTGTTTTTTGGCACCTATTGAGAATGAGCTCAACCAAATGACATTCCACTGTAAGGAGTTTTATAAAACCCTCCTCTGAGTTCCTGATACCCTGAGTTTATGGTATTTTCCTGGTCTGCCAGTCTGGCAGTGGCACCAAGAAAGGACACGTGGTTATTGAGTGCATAGAGGGATGGCATAGTCTTGGTGACCTCATGCTGGTTTCTTTTACTAACTGCTCATGAGGTTACATTTCCCCTGCCCACAGTCAAATTCTTCTGACAAACCATAGCAGGGGTACTGGTGTATGGTTGGAAAGTCTACCTTCTCCCTTTTCCTATAAACCCAGGCACCCCTTGCTTATCTTCAGTCTGAATGTCCTTGTGTCCACTAGTGATGTTTCTCCTACCACTCTGAAAATGAGCAGTGGCATCTGGGATGGAATAGATTTTGTAAGCAAATGGGCATTTTGCAACTCTCTCCAATAGTTTCTCAACCCTTACTACGAACTTCCAGTTTTGAGCTGGAAGACCCCAAGTGGCCGGGTGCCTGGGCATATCTTTAAGCAACCAAGCACAAGTACCCTTTTGGTTTTGTAGCTGTATCACCTATTCTGGAAGCTCTCCATACAGTAAGAGAAAAAGGAGAGAGGAAAAGATAAGGGGTGTGTGCGCTGAGATCCAGGGAAACAGACTGGTTTAGAGCGTGGGTAGAGAACTTCGCCTCTGCAATTGCTGTGTTAAGAAAGTTATCTCTACCTATAGACATTCATCTTTATTTAGATGATGATAATATGGCATTCATTACTCATTTCCAAATATAGAGAATGACATTACAGAATGGAAAGAAGAATGAGGTGGGTATTTAGAAATAATGAAATGATAGAAGTGGATATTTGGAATTAAAAGAGCACATTTGGTGCAGGGTATAATTTAAGTCAAAGGAGCTAGTTGCTTGAGTAAATATTGCTTGATTCTATTAGTATAAACCAAATGTATTTCTAGCTGCTGCATCCATCAAGTTTCTGTGTATACGCTTAAGATATTTCTAGAAGGACATAGAAGAAAATAATAATTATGTTTATCTTTGGTGAGAGAGACTTGGAATGAAAAAGAGCTTTTAAATTTTACCTGATGCAAATTGGTATGATTTGAAGTTTTTACCTTAAAAAAAAAGTCTTATCTCCACAGGTTCACTCTTTTTATATATGTTAAGCAGCAAGTGACATCTGATATATTTAGGGAAAAGTAAAATCCTGCAGAGTTTTCCCCCAAGCAGCTGCATTCTGGGGTACTCACTTTTTATTGTGGAGGTTCAGGAAGTTCAGAGGTGCTTGTGTGCCTCCCAAACCCTGCTGCTCTGGAAGAAAGCCTGGCCCACCATAAGGTCAACCTTTCCATGCTTATTTCCAAATCCACAAGGTTCAACTGAGTTCAAACTCTGCGTAGAATTAGTTCCCCTGAGTTCAACCACAGGGTCTGGACAGGAGAAGCGCTTGGTTTCCCCAATCATTAGTTACTTCTTCCCCTCCTGGTCTTAGAGGAAATTGGGGAGTGTGTACTTAACCGCTGGATTTTGAGCCTTACGCAGGGCTGCTGACTGATTGGACTTACGGTTAATTCAGTGGTTGGTATCCATCCTTTCCATCTATCTTCCAGCCTGGAATCTTGTTCAAAAGAAGCATATGGGGAACTCTTGGAGCAGTTGACCCTAAACTTCAAGGGTGGGGAAACCACCAGCAGGGTGTGTAAAATGTTCCCTCCCAGGACTTGATTGAGCAAACTCAGGGAAAATCCCAGGAGTCTGCATTTGTAACAAGCTCCCCAGATGATCTGGATGCAAACAGAGAGAACCTGTGGCTGGTATTGCATGTTTTCCCAGTCTGGGAAAAACAGGGAGGCTGGAGAAGTATGAGACTAATAAAGGGAGAGAATTAACACCCCTGCAAGTGCTTGCCGTGTGCATTCCCATGCCATCTTTGTCCCCTTTATCCAGATGGAGAATCTGAGGCACAGAGTTTAAATAACTTGCCCAGGGTCATCTGGTTACAAAGTGAGAAGTCGAGAATACAAACCCAGGTGGTCTGGCTCCGGAATCCATGCCCTTAACCGCCATACTCTGGGACGGGGTTGGCAATGTACAAGCCGCAGACCAAATCCAGCCTGCTTCCTGTTTTCCTTAGGTTGTGTGAGCTAAGAACGTTTTGTTTTGTTTTACATTTTTGATGCAAAATGTAAAAAGACCATTGGCCCTTTGGTGAGACCAAGCTGCTATTTGGCTCAAGAAAGTCTGAAAGATGTACTGTCTGGCCCTTCACAAAAAAACTGGTGGGTTTCTGATGGAGTAGAGAATCAGTTTAAGGCTCTTGTTTCTCTAAATGTTGTAAACAGAATTCTAAACTGTTACCCAGCAGGGAGGGGTGTAGATATCCATGCTCCCACATAAAACCAGCTCATCTGAGTCTACATTCTTTGGAACTTCCTTCTTGTCACAAGCAGTCACTTGTGATGCAGGGGGCCTAGGATGACTGTAACTATCATTTAGGATTTCTGTAACTAAGGATACCCTTTGGTCATTGAAATAAAATCCCCTGAAAGTGATAACATGCAACAGGGGCGTGATGGATTCTTTCTGTAAAGAATCTCAGTCACTTTTTTGTTCAAGCCAATTATTTTGCTGGTGTTTTTGTGACAATACATGGATTCTCTACATCTGGTACAAGTGATAGTAATGCTGAAATAACTGGAGCTCAAAGATCAAGTAACTTCCCAAGGTCACCTAGCTAGGGAAAAGGGTAAACCTCCAGCAGTCAGATTCCAGAACCTGCAGGCTCTCTCAGCCACCACCGCGCAGTGCAGCGTCCCCAGAAGGTCCCTGACAGCTAGTTAGTATTCCTTTCTCCAGTTTACAAATAAAGAAACTGGCTGTCAGAACACTTGGTACAATTGAACGAGGTCATTCACCTCTTTAGTCGAATTGAGCACCGACTTGACAGACTCAAAATTCCAGGCAGGGTGCAATATTTCACTGGATTGTAAAATGATCTCCTAGAGGAAGCCCTGGTCTAGTGGCCAGTCCCCAGAACCAATGTCTGAGACATACTGCATGCCCTTGGGGAGGACCACAAAGAGTCGTAAAAGGTTCTTCTGCCCCCATTCGTTTTTTCCCATGTTTTTATTGGTGCATTATAGTTGTATCTAATGGTGGATTTGTTGTTACATATTTGTACATGCAAACAACGTAACCATGTAATTTGACCAGTATCACTCCCCAGTATTTCCCTTTCCCTTTCCTCTACTCTACTTGACTCCATTCTTCACAGAGGGTCCTTGGACACACTTGCTGCCCAGCCTTGTCCCCAGCAGGGACCAGCAGTAAAGGATATTTCAGCTCCATAGCAACTTCTTTGCTTGCCAGCTGAGTGACCTGGCATCAGAAACTTCAAGTCTCTGCCACTCAATTTCCTCATCTGAAAAATGGTAATGATATTAACAACTAGTTCACAGGGTTATTGAGAATAATCAATGAGATAATTCACATAAGGTTCCTGGCAGTTCACAGCATATAGTATGTGCTCAAAAAGTAGGAACTATTAGCATAATCAGATAGAAGGACCTGAGGCTATTATTAGATTAAAAGCCACGAGGAAATACTAAAATAAAATATAATGAGTGTACACCATGTGCCAGGCTCTGCACTGAGCTCATGCATCATTATCCATTTAATTTTTACACTGATCTTGAATTATCCTCAATCTATAGATGAGGAAACAAAAGCTCAGAGAAAGTTACTCACTCTAGGGCACAGAGAGAGGCTTGGATCTGAAATAGAGACGTCTGTTCAGTTCCAGAGTTTCTTACCCACAACACTATGCCAAATCCCCAAGTTTCTGTGAGTCCCAAAATGCAGAACAGAGACTCCTAAAAGAAGTATACTAAGAAGAGTTAGTTATGACATTTATGCTAAACTTTATTAGACTTTCATATTAAGAAGATAGGTTTAGTGAAAACCTATTTATTTAAAATGATCTTGAATAATAATATAGTGAATGAAATTAAAAATTGCATCTTCTACTGTCAAGCCCAAGATGGATGATGATGTGTTGGATGGATACAAATGACTCTGTAGTCCTGAGCCAGGAAAAGATTTGGAGGCAATTTTGCCTCTTAAGAGAGGATTGCACGACACTCACTCATCGAGGATTTATTGGAAATGAAATGGAAACTCTTTCAAGATTTTATTAAGAGATATAGTCTTCCTGCATAACTTCTTTCCCTCCTGGACATTTATGAATGTTTGGCTGGAAGGGTGGTCTGGGAGCTGAGTTTTGATATAATGGTTCCTACAAGGAGGTGCCAAGGGAGACATTTTTCTGTCAAAAGCCATATGCACGCTGAATCCTGGAAAGTCTTCTAACAACAGTAGACACCGGCAATAAAAATAATCTAGGAAAAATGCATGTGAGCCAGTACCAATCACTGTGGGTGTTGGAAGAACTATAGCTAAATATGTAAATACATTGAAAATTTGGTATAGAGAACAATAAGGGTTGGATTTATCTCACTTTCAGTCCCAGAGTTTTCCAGGAGATGGCCGTAGCCAGAAAAGCACTTTCTTAATTCAGCATCCCAGAACACTGTGGAAACTCACAAGAGAGAGGAAATGAGAAAGGTGTATAGCCTCGGGGCCATGGACCCCAGCCACAGGGAGCTATTTCTTTCCTCCCCAACTAGACTGAACCTGCTCACAATGCCTTCGACAGGTGATCTCAGGATGTGATCAGGTGGTCTCATAGCCCCCAGGGTATCTCCATGGTGTATGTGGCAGGGCACATATCTTAATAAAATTCCCTAATGCAGGAACATAAATCTGGAACAGAACACATTAACAAGCACACAGTTACCACCATTACCACCAGCACCACACGCCTACTCAGAGGATGCCTTTTGTATTTGTCTCATTTTTCCAATCCAAATTAACCTCCACCTACCCTCTCTTTGCTTTCTGAACTCCATTTCTAGTTCCTTGATGTTACAACTTGCCCCAGGACTTTTGCACAAAGTGTCACCACATTTGTCCCATGTCGACTCCTATATAACTTCCAGACATCTGTTTAAACGGCACCTTCTTAGGGACTCTGTGGTACTTACCTCCCTCCTGCATAGTAGGACCACAGTCCCTATCATCTATACTCCTGCCTCTGTATTCCCACCTTTTATCTCACTTAGTCTGCACTCAAAAAGGTGACAGCTGTCCACTTTCTCCAAACAAAGCATAATTTCCCAATGGCAAATTGTAATTTTTTAAATGAAGATATATATTGCATGTGTTTTGAGTAAAATAAAAAGCTATTGAGGTAACTATTTTGATTGGAATACTTGCCCAGGGTTTGTAATTCCTTGACCTTTTTATACAAGCAAGGTTTTCATGACACACACCATCTGCTTTGTTTTAAACAACCATATTCTGATATGATTCACATTCCACAATGTTTGCTTGTTTTAAGTATAAAACTCAAAGATTTTAGTAGTCTCCTTTCTATTTATTAATCAACTCCCAACCTATTCCAGGCTTCCTGGCCATGTACGCTCTCTGTTCTTGGCACAATGAGCCACTTTGCGCTCTGAACTCTCCCTTCATTGCTTGGACAAGCCCCTGACTTACATCCCAGCATTTCAGCTCCCTTGGCAGAAAAGGTTCTTTTCCCCAATACCTAAGGTGCCTGGCACATAGTACAAAATCAGAAGCATTAGTTGAACTTCACCGTCCTTGGGGGCTGTAGACAGGAAGAAATACTATTGATACTTCATTAACAAAGTCTTGTGCAAGAGATGCTTGCAGTGTTCAATGTCTGTGCTATGCCTTTTCCTTAAGCTACTTTGTGTGACTTCAACTTTCGTTGAGTTTGCTCAGGGTTTTAAAGTTGTCACAGTATTTTATCTCCATAACCTAACTGGAAACTCAAACAGGATAGGGTTTTCTCTTTTAAAAAGGTAACAAAATCAAAGAGGGTGAATCTGCTTATATTTGAAATCATATCAAAATTTTTGAAATTACAAAAGCAAGGAAAATCTTCCCAAGACTTCTTCATGAATAGTGAATTTAATCCTGAATCCAGTCTTAAGACATCTTTCCATTATCAGGAGCCTTCAAGAACTAGGGGAGAGAAGGAAGACTATAGAGTCCACTCAAAAGAATCTAAGTACATGTATGGGCAGGAATAGACCTTGATATGATACTATCAGATTATTAATGTTAAAAAGAAAGGTAAGGCAGCAAGAAAAGAAAAGAAAAGTATGTCCCTATTCATCTAGTGCTGGTATACAAGGAATCCAAATGGAACCTCCTTGGGATCCATTTAGCAAAATGTGCCTTACACAGGCCTTCTTGGCCTTGGACCCAGAGGCTACTTTTGCTACTAAGGGTCCTCCAGAGTTAAACATCCCAGCCCATGTGGCTGGCTGATGACTCCCATGGTTCTGTTGCCCTACAAAGTGTAGTTTAGAGATGATGACATCTGTTTGCAGATCTTTGGTTTGAAATATTATAACTACTCATGCAATTTAAAGACTTAGTAGAATTAGTATGGGGATGGCTTTGTAGGAGAATTCTGGGAGAATTAGTGTCCTTTTTTCTTTAGTAACCAATATACATCACTGATGAACAGAGAAGTTGTAGAGTGTACCCTGAATGTCACATGTGTCCCCAGTACAGATTGGCTGGATTAAAGGATGATAGACCTGAGCGCACTCATTACCTTCTGGGCTTATAGATACGGATGCCATTGTGGAAGTTCATAAAGTAGTATTTAACTTCTCCAAATATTGTAGATGTTTCACAAAAAAGTGAATCAGCCTTTGTAGTTACATAACTGTTGTATACAAAACCTTTGGAGAGGATCTAAGTTCTTTACAGAAATATTAATCTGTGCAAGATGTAAAAGCCTTAATATTGAGCTTATCAACCTTAACAATGTTAAGTTTACACGCACCGTGGCAGTACCCTGCGCCCTCTTTCTTGTTTCATGGCTTCTGAAGGATTTTTCCCCGCTGACTTAGAAAGTTGAGAAACCTGCCTAAAGGATCTCCTCTTGCACAGGTATTGAGTGTTGCTTGCGTTCCTACTCAGTGCACTCTTTTTGCTCCTCCTACATTTAAATCTTTTTTGGTTGCACTGTACTTTGTACACCATCAAGATGGACCATAGTTTAGTTTCCCCTCCATTTCTGGTGTGCCAATTCTAAAAGTTGGAGAACAACAGCCAGTGTTTATATTATTCTTATGACATAGCAGAGACACTGTGCTCCTAAGGTGGTGGCACTGCAGAGGAAACGGAGCTTCCCTTCTTGTCAACACAACCCTAATTTCCCGGACTCATGTCATATTTAATTTTTATTCCCGTTGGTCTTTATGATATATTTTTGTTTTGCTTAGAGTATCTTATCTTTTCTTGCTATTTTCCATCTTTATTTCTGCTGCCACCCCTTTCTTACACTTTTCCTTCTCTTCCCTTTGTTTTCTCTCTCCTACTTCCCTTCCTTCCTTTCTTCCTTCCTTCCTTCCTCCCTTCCTTCCTTTCCTCCCTCCCTTCCTTGCTTCCTTCCTTCTTACTTTATTGTAGATCCATGAGCCTTTCTCAATTGCATGGATTTTCTATCAAAGCCTCCTTCCTTAGGCCCTCTGCCCCATCCTCCATCAACTCTAGGCAGGCTGCTCCTGGGATCACTGTTCATCAGCCACTGTGGGACTTCCAAACAATGCTCTCCTAGGTCACAACCACTCTTTAATAGATCCCATATGATCTTTTTTCCCATTTTACCACTTCATTTTTCAGGCATACAGTCTCAAGGGGCGCTGTTGGGTAGGGATAGCATTCCTCAGCTTCCACTTTCCAGAACAAGAAATAAATTTCCATTAGATGTTCTAGGACGGTAATCCTCAAACATGATTGTGCATCAGAAGCACCTGAAGTGTTGGTGGAGACCTAGATGCTGGGTTCCCCTCTAGAGTTTCTGACTTGGTAAGGTTCACTCACAGGGTTCCAGAATTTGTGTTTCCACCAAGGTCTTGGGTGATACGGATGCTGTTGGTCCAGGGTCCTCTCTAATAGGAGAAAAAGAATGAATGGGATAAACACCTCTGCTCAGCCTCATCTACTCCCTGGTTCCCAGTGAAGGCCTCACTGTTTTGGTGAATAATGCAGAAAGAAGGATCTCACCAATACCTGCAGATCAGTAAGTGAGAGATTTCTGTTTCAAGAGGGTCTGCAATAACTGTTGTTGTTCTGGATCATTTCAAATATGAAGTATGCATGGGTCAAGCACTGACTTGAAAGTATAGCTAGAACTCTTTCTTTACTCTCTATTGACGAGGCAGTGATTCTACTAGGATGGTCTGACCTCCAACTTCCCAGGCGACTGATCCCAAACTCTTGATTTAGGTGCTTAGCAAGAGACCCAGTTGACCACAGATCCAGTTCAAAACTACCAGTAATAATGACAGCTTTTAATCACTCAGCTTCTTGCATCAATTTCTTAATTGGTTATTAATGAGGGGGATGGATGAAAAGTGTAATTAATTCCTACCACTCAAATCTCAACAGGAACTTAAAATTAACTTAAAATTTCTGAGTCCTGCCACATCTAAAAACATCTTGACTACATCTTACATTTGACTGATGGCTTCTTTGGGGATACAAATGTAGGAAACGGCAATGATTCCTTTGTAATTGTTAGGTGATGGCACCTAGAGTGAGAGAATTTGCAAGACTTTTAGAACTTTGTAGTACTCTCTGCTTTGGAGTCCTGCCTTTTATCATATGAAACATACTATGAAGAACAATCACAAAATAATATAACATTACATTATGCAAAGATAAAATATCTCCATATAACTATATTTTAATTATACTATAATCATATACTCTATATCTAATGTTTTATCACATATTATATGTAGATATATGTATTCATTTATATATCATATATAGACACAATGAATATCTCTATCATAAAGTTTCTATAAAGCATTTTCCCATGACTTAAGAAACTTATGGGCCTTATGCACTGTCCCAATGTCTAAAGATAAAATAGCCCTGAGAGCACAATAGTGCTGGTGGAAATTTTGAGGGGGTCACTTTAATTCTCTTCTTTTATAAATTGACTCTGCACCTAGGAAAGTTTTTGAGTCTCCTTTTTATTCTTAATTCTTCAACTTATACAGTAATATACCTATGTTTGGTCACTCCTTTCTTATTACATTAGACATTTAATATACATTTCTAATATGAGTATTCATGCCCTTTATTATCTCTGGGAAATTCTCATGTATTATAACTTTGATATTTTCACTCCTGGTTTCTAGAACTTCAAATATGGGACCGAATTATATTAACAGTTGCATGACAATCCATTAAACAGATATGGGTCACCCTGACGTGTAAGCAGTTTGCCGTAATAACATCTTTGCACGTTTCTTCTTCTTTTGAATGATCTCATCAGGAATAATATTTTTAGGTCTGAGGCCTGAATATTTTAAGCAGACTTGCTTGAGACCTCTGACATCAAAAGCCCTCTTTGAAGAGCATTTTCCAAACAAGAAGAAGTGTGGGGCCTGTGGCTGGTCTCTACGGGAACTCAGGCCACAAAGGCTGTGCCCGTGGACAGGCACATTCCGTGGCATGCATGAATTTTCCAGACACCTGTGAAACTGGCCTCCCTCCTCTCTTGGCTTCAGCTTCTTAACAGGCGATATGTTGGATTTGATGCCTGCCTCAGGACCTGGCCATCTCATAAACGGTTTTGCCTTGTGCTGCACTGACCATAGTTTTGATTGTTCAGAAAGTATTCAAAGACCATTGACTACGTATGTCAGCCTCTCCCTAAATTCCTTGATCCACTAGGAATCTGTAGGCAGCTGTGCCTTTAGAGCTAGAAAAAGCCCCAGGCCTCACCCCAGCTCATTCCAGGGCCTTGACTTCTGGAGCCAAGAAGCTGGCTTATCGCCAATGCGTCCCTGGCTGTGGGATAGCACGGGGCTGCAGATTTTGTTTGTTTTAATAAGGAAAGAGACAAATCATAGGGCTTATTTTGTAAGCTGCAAAGGATTATTCAGTGAAAAAACAAATAGTATTCTCCCAGTGAAGGGTCAGGGTGAATTAGGGGTCTCTATGACTATGTGAAATGCTGTCATGAAGGTCAAATTCTCCAGCTTCTCCAGAGACTGTGGCCCTTGGGCCAGATGGGCAAGCTGGGACTAAACGAGGAGATATGAACATACTTTCCACTTAGCCACAGTCTCAGTCACCAACACATGTCCACCTCCTTGTCTGGTTTTGTAATAGTCCAGCAGCTTCATAATATAGATACAAGCTCCTCATGGCTTCCCTGCCATCCATTTCCTAAGATTTGGGTTCCCTGAGATGTCTGTATTGAGGATGAAAGCTTTTGCATGCTTGAGAATACAGGTCACTTAATCATCTGTTCCGCACAGCCATTTATTGTGTTCATATTCCAAGATGGCACAGTGGAGCGAACAAAAGACGAAGTCTGAAATCCACTTGCGTGCATTGTACCAGTTCTCAGAGGAATGATCTTGAGCTATGCAGCTAACCTCAGCTTCTGCACTTAAGAAAACTGCATGCTACTCCAATTACGGTATTTACTCAACAACCAGAAGAACCAAACTAAAATATCACGCAGATATTGAAATCAATGGAGATAACTGGAAATCTTTAAAAATCCTACTAATATAGCAAAGTTCTAGTGCAAAAAAAAGGAGAACATCTTTGAATATGTGTAAGTCGTCAGAAACTACACAAGCAAGAAGAAAATTAAGCGACATCTTTCAAGGGCTGGAAGAAAAGAAACCAAAACAAACTTCACCATCAACCTAGATTAACACACCTAGGAATGAGCCCATGATATATTAATAATGAAGGGGAAATAAATATTTCTTTTCATCTAAACAAAAATTGAGACAATGTGTTATCAGCAAAACGGCATTAAAAGAAATGCTAAAAAGTTCTTTCCTGAGAAGAAATATTATAGTCGGGCAGCAAATTTGATTTACACATAAAAGGATAGTTTTCTAAAATAAAAAGGGTTATCAGTATATGTGTGTTTGCATCATTTGTAGAAATAAAATGGATGGCAACAACTGTATAAGGGATAAAAGGGAAAAATGTGGAATATAATTGTGTAAGATTATAAAGAAAACTGGAAGAATTCTCTACAGCCTTGGTAGTCAGTGATTCCTTGTTATACAAAAGTCACAAAATATGATTTTTTTAAAAAAATGATATACACGACTTCATTAAAGTTAAAAGCTTTTGCTCATCTTGTTTAACAAAAGCCACAACCTGAGAGAAGATATTTGGAAAAACACATTCTTCATAAAAGATTTGTATGCATGCTATACACAGAACTCTCCAAACATAATACTAAAAAATATACACCCAACTTAAACATGGGCAAAAGAATTTAGCAAATACTTCATCAATTAAAATACACCAATGTAGGGCTGCAATGGTGGCTTAGTAGTTCAGGTGCTTGGCTGGCATGCATGAGGACACGGGTTCGAACACCAAGAAAGTGTTGGAGCAGCGAAAACCACGTGAAAAACTAAATAAAATTGATTCTATCTTTATCTCTCTCACTATTCCTCTCGCTTTAAAAAACAAAGATATGTCAATGGTACAAAAGAACATGAAAATATCATTAAAACTAAAATTTGATAAAACCACTGCTTACATGGTATGCTAGCATTGGCATGTAGAGAGGAAGGTGCGGAGTCTGGCACAGTGGCACATGTCTATAATCCCAATGGTTCTGGAGGCTGAGAAAGGAGGATTGAAAGTTCAAAACCAGCCTCAGCAACTTAGGGAGGCCCTATGCACCCTCCCTCAAAATAAAAAGTGGGCTGGGGATGTGAGTCAGTGGTTAAATGCCCCTAGAGTTCAATTCCTGGTACAAAAAAAAAAAAAAAGTTGAGTGTGTGGGAGAATAAAAAGTAGCACAGCTACTTTAGAAAAAGTTAGCAATTTCTTACTAAGTGAAATGTACACTAAGACCCAGCAATTCTAAATACAACTGTTTATATTGACTTTGTTCATAATTACCAAATGCAGGAAATAAACCACATGTCTGGTGAATGGCTGAACAAAGTAGCATATCCATCCTTGGAATACTACCTGGCGACAGAAAGTATATTTAGTAATTCAAACACATTACACCAAAATTAAGGAAACTAGATTTGAAGTGCAAAGGTATAGGGATTGAAATCAGGTCACTAGTTGCCAGGGGCTAGGCTTGTGGGAAGAAGTCTGTAAAGAGGTGGAGGGGAATTTTAGGAGAACATAACTGTCCCATAGCTTGATTATGGTGGTGACACAAACACTTACAAACTATACCCAGAAAGGGGTAAATTTTAGTGTGTAACAATTATACCTAAATTTCTTAATGCCTCCTTTCTAAGCATTTTGGGATTTTATTTATCTTCTTTGTTTAATTGATTTCCAACTTAATTCTTTTAGTCAGAGAACCACTTGATGTGATTTCAATACTCTGTAATTTATTGAGACTTACTTTATGGTCCAGCAGCTGAACTATTTGGTAAATGCTCCATTTGCACTTCAACTAAATGTGTATTCTGAATTCATTGAATGCAGAAAACAACAACAACAACAAAAGAACCTGAAATCTAAGTGGCTAGTAGTTACCTTAACTAGTAAATACAGACTTGAACTCTCGGTATCTCCAAACTTCACCTTAATAAATACTCTTTATCTTTCTGATTCCTTAACAATGAGTAGTGTCTTCAGTAGGACTGGTTAAGGCAAAATCTCATTTTTTCTTTTGCCATTCTTTATATCTTTTCCTATTCCTATCTCAATTTCCCCTTGAGACAAGAACCTATAATAATGAAGTTCTTCTGAACCTAGCTTGTTGTCTTACGGAAGGTGAAATGCACTAAATTAATGGCCCCTGGTCTGTCTTACAACAAAGGCATCTAAGTAATAGCACTTGGAAATGAAAAGGCTTGATCTAATTACCTCTTTTGAAAAAAGAGACGTGATCTGGGACTGACCTAAACTCACAGTCCAGCGACACTATTTACACTGCCTGTCACCTCAGAAAGCTTAATCACCCTGAGTTCCATTTTCTCCCCTGTAAGATGGAGAAGATAATACAGTCTGAATTTGCAGGATCATTGTCAGGATCTTATAGCCCAGTGCTCTCATCACATAATGCATGTGTCTCTGAGCACGGGAGTGCTCATCATGGGCTGTACTCACCGTCAGATGTCTGGTGTGAAGCTTGAAGTGGATTTTGTTTGTCTTGGACTAGCAAACATCTCCCCCCCAAAAGATCTAATGCCACTTCCTCTTCATTTGTGATTAACTATTCTATGTGCTGTGCCAATTGGCAAAATTTTCATGGTGATGTTAGAGATGGACGTGAGCAGACCTCCTACTGGGTATATTCCCCTTTCCCACCACTGAGACTATTTAGAGAAAAGGCCATTTTTTTATTTTTTTCTGAATAGAGATTGAGAGGAAATTATCCCAGAACCCAGCTATTCTTGTATTTAGCCATATAAATTCTACTTTATATAACAAATGTGACTTGGGCCCCTATTGCCAGCAAGCCTGAGATAGGCTTATTCAACTCCCGTTTTTAGCACTTGGAACAGACATGAAAAGGGGCTCATGGAATTTTGATAAATTTGCGTTTTCTTTGGGTCACTGCAGCTTTGCTGAATTGTATACTAGCTTCCCAAGAGAAAGACTGACAGTCCTACCTGCTAACACAGGTTGTAGGGAGGGGAAACGGATTATGGCTAGAGCTGCTTCATCCTAAATTCAAGTTGGGGATAGATGCTAAGCATTCAAGATTGCGTATTTTCTCTTCTGGTTTCCTATACATTGAATGAAAAAGTATCAGTGTTGAAGGAGCATTTCTTAAACTCTGAATGATGGAGTGCTAGTTACAAAAGGCAGGGGAAGAACTAAAATACAGGCTCCCAAATCAGAGCACCCAGGTCTGAAATCCCTCATTACTAATTAGCTGCTTCATTTAGTCCCCACTCCTTACCTAAGTTTCTTCCTTTATTAGCTAAAGATGATAGAGGCAGCTGATATTGTAAAGAGCATGTGAGCTTTGATAGGCAAAGCACACTGTAAGCACTAGTAGTGTTTGTTGTCATATAATTTCACCCATACTTGACAATGACTTTATAAGGGACAAATAATTTCTATCAAATAAATAGAGAAGAGGAAACTGAGGACCAGAGAACTGCAATGATTTGTTCAAGGCCATGTCATTAATAAATAGTAAAGCTGACTCTGAATTCAGCACCTATTTCATTCTACTTTCTTACCACATTAGGACATCCCTGGGCACTGGTGGGATGGATTCACCACCAATTCTATGAAGGATGCTTCCAGAGAGAATGAGATGCCATAGAACAGAGCCAAAATCTGGTTCTGATACTAGCTGTCTGGAGATATTTGGTTGTCCTCTGTCTTCTTTGATTTAGTTTTCTTACCTAACAAGAATGAATGAATAAATGGTACAGAGTGGGTACTCAGATCCAGTTTCTTTAGGGCAAAGCTTGATTTTCTTCTTTCTTTCTTTCCTATCAAGAGATGTTCAAGAACTCATTCCAGTTTTCTGTCCTTCCTCAAAACCATCAAGGCAGAAGGGCATGGAATGAGGACAAGGAATTTGACAGCACTCTGTAAACCAAACATCTAGGAGCTAACATCTGGAAACTTTGGGCTGCTCGTAGTAGGCAGTGGTCTTTCTGAAGAAATTTCTATGCGGCAACCTGGTAGAGTTTGGAGTCTCCCATCTGTCTGTCTTGGCTTCCTTACTTCCTTGTCTTAATTAACCCCTACAAGTGCTCCTTCAGATCCAACAAATAGCCTTCTTGACTCAACCCAGATATAACCAATTAGTTTGAACTGACTGGCCAGTTTTCTTAGATGAGATTAATGGGTTATTCATTTCTGGCAACCACTATGTAACAGAGCCATTGAGATCAAAGATATTGGGGGATATGTGTATGCATGTGCACATGTGCATGTATGCAAGATTCTGTTTACATTTTGACAAAGTTATATCCTAAAACCAAGTCCTGGATTTTTTCCTTTGCCCCTGACAAAGTCATCAAATTACCTTTCCTTGCCAACCAGTGATCACATTTCCCAATGAAAGATAAAAATCAAGTTCAGTAGGGAAATTGTTAGCATGTGTTATAGGTTGGATGTTTCCTTCTTAGCAGAACTAATGGTTCTCAGTTGCTAATGTAATAACTAGAGAAAGTCCTTCACCTTCTGCGCTAGGAGACAGGAAGAGGTGAAGGTGTGTTCCCAGAATTTGCAGGAAAAGGGCCGGGCCCTTCAAGAGTGGGTTGAGGTGGTGCTTTTCATGAGAGGCACCCGTAAAACACTGTAGAGAAATTAAGTGATCTGCATTTTCAATATGAAGTTGATAAGCTCTTTCTATCTAGAATGACCATATAATTTATCTTCCAAACCAGGGTACTTTTGAGAATAAAAAATGATTCTATGAATGACTACTTCCTGTTCACACTATATATAACCTCCCAACACCCTTTCCTATTCCTTCTTACACCCCAAATGTCTGGCTTGAATTGTAAACCTGGGAAAACAAAATCTGTGTAGGTTTAGTATTCAGTTGGCTGCATCCTGGGTATTTTGGGCAGGGGTAGTGGACCAGCTGTAACACCAAGATATTTATAGTCCACATTTGCCCATGACCTTTCAAAGCAAAGTTAGGCACCCGGAGTGGTCACATTTCCTCTGAAGCATTTGGAATGTTGGCAGACAGAGCTGGGCGATTTACATGCACCAATTGCATGGTCTTTAGTGGGGGAAGGAGGGATTGGTCTGAAGCAGAGGAATGTAGGAGACCATCAGAGATTTCCTGGTCTTTACTGAAAACGGAAGGCCCCACTTGGGTTTCTGCAACTCCAAGCCACATTTTAGGCATGCTGTGCATAGTGGTTCCCCAGGGACAAGGGGTCTTGTGTTACCAGAGTTCAGCAGTTTGGCCAGGAAAATCAACACCCCTTTGCTGAAGGTTAAGAGTTTATCCAACTGAAATTGTTTAAAAAGCAGTTTGGGCATTTTCTACAGGCCTGCATTGTGACTGGGGATAGGCTCTATCCTTTGGGTCTGAACTCCTGGGGTCCTGGCTATGGAAACAAAACCACCAGCAACAAATATTTCTGAGATAATCAGAGTCACAGATGCAGGAAGGCCAGATCTTTATATCACTTAATATAACCTCTTTTTTTTAGTATAAGTGACACTAATTTCTTTAACTTCCTGTGGGACACATAATAAAAGATAACTTATTCTTCCATGGAGTAACTGACACAACAATTGTGAATTGGGAGCAAATGACCTTCACTTTACCATCAGTATGATGCCAACAGAAAGCAAAGTTGAGACAAGGGAGAGAGAGACTGAATTCAAGTGATACAATTTGAGTTGTCTGGACATAGCCATTAGGATTCACTAATTTTAATGTTTGGTTTAGTAGTCAACACATCCCCTTCCCAGGTTAAACCACCTTGCATTTCCTGTTATAAAACCAAAAAGCTCAGTACAGAAAGATAATGATAAGTCCAGGGTCACATGGTAAACAACATTTCCTGTATTTATGTTAAAAACTTCCATTCTCAAGTACAATTGTTTCCACTATATGCTATTACTATTCTCAGGAATAAGTGTGCAAATGACCATCTATTCAGCTGATGTGAAGTTTACTGAACCAGATATGCATTATTGGGTAGAGGGTACATCCTCCAGAGAGATGGTCCTTTCCTTTTAAGCTCTTCTCAGAATGATAAAGAAGGAAAGGGCAAAGTAACTTCATCCTCTTCCAAATCCAAAATTGAATATTCTGCCTAGTTATAATGGAGGACACTATCAGGTCTTGCAAAATAATCCAATCTTCTCAGTTTGAAAGAAGGAAAAGCCAGAAATCATGAGTGTAAATCATTGAGTGCAAATTTCTCAAGCTCTAAAAATGGGTGAGAGTCAGCCATGACCTGTGTGTTATCAGGAGATATCTAAGAGTTGGAAAATATGGGGTGGCAAACTTTTAACCAACATAAAAAATTCCTTAATGAGAAGTTTTCAAGTAGTTAATTCTTGATTACTTTTGTTCAAAAGAGATCCTAAAATAGATAGAAGTAATGTAGTAGTAATCTTTTCAATCTCTTCTCACTTTTCTAACATCATATTTTACAATTCTAAGAATTTGGTGGTAGAAGTGTTCCAGGATGAGAAGTAATTTGAGGTTGGGTGGGACATGGGACATGCATGCACATTGCAACCCGTGCTCATGATTCCTGGGTTTTCCTTCTTTCAAACTGAGCGAATTGAATTCTTTTGCAAGATCTGGTAGTGTCCTATATTGTAATTAGGCAAAATATTCAATTTTGGATTGGAAAAACATTGTAGGCCAAGAGACAGAGAATTTTGCCATCTACCCAGTGTTCTGAGATTCCCTATTCTCAATAAAGCATCTAGGATTGGTACATCTTTTCAGAAAGATCCACAATAAACATTGCAGTTATTCTACCTTCCACAGGGGTGTTGAGTTTCATTTATATTAGCAGAGTAGCTGACAAAGAGAGGGAGCAAATAGAATGACAATGAGAGATGGAGACACTACTGGTAGTTAGTGGGAAAAGATGCTGAATAGTATTAAGACAAAGGTGAGTTAAAATTCTGATTCATATCTAAATTAAAGCAAGAAGACAACCTAAAAGACATTTTTGTAGTATTAGTAAAAATGATATTGATACTCTTTTATAGAGGATCATTTTAAAATAAATATTAGGATGAAGATGTTTAGGAAATAGAGCAAGTGAACTTCCTAATAGAGCAAGTAAACTTCCTTCTGCATGAATATTAATCCTTAGAAATAAATTATTAACATATTTTGTTTTCTTCAAATGTATTTTATATGCATATAGATTTGTTTTTTCAAAACTTGGTGTTTTCTAGGTGGTTAGATATAACGGACGTGTGGCTTCTTTGTATATTACATATATATAAATTTCCTTAGTTTTGGATGTCAGTTGTTTACCAATTCTCACTTTTACAAATGATGCTGTGATGAACTTCTATATAGCACATATACGCATATGATTACAATCATCTCTGCTTATTGTAGATATAATTAACAGCTACAGAGGTATGTTTTCCAAGCAGTAGATGTTGTTTCCTTGTATTTAATGGAAAACTGCTTTTCTAAAGACATTTTAGTTATTTATTTTATTCAGAATTAAATTGTTGCATAAGTATGCGACAATGTTGATTGCCCCGTAAATCCCTTCCTGTTTTCCCTCCTTTTCCCCTCCCTCCCACGTCTCTCCACTTCCAACACACACACACACACACACACACACACACACACACGTTTTTGCCCTATATTATGTGTTGCATCGATTTTGGTGAGTCTAGTGCTTGCACTTTACCTTTCACCCAAGCCTGGGTTTTGCTCTAGCCTCCATAAATGAGGGAAAATGTTCGACCCTTGAGTCTACATGTCTGGCTAACTTCACTCAGTATGACTGCTTCCATTGCAATTTACCCATTTACCTTCAAAGGCCACACTATCTTTGTTTCTAATATCTGAATAGAACTCCATAGTATATATGAATGAAAGCATTTGGATCCATGCATCCAGTGGTGGGCATCTGGGTTGATCCCATAATTTAGCTTTTGCAAATTGAGCTGCTATGAACATTGATTTTGTTCTGTTACTGAAATGTGCTGATTCTAGCTCTTCTAGGAAAATACCTAGGAGAGGGACAGCTGGGTCAAACAGTGGATCCATCCCTAACTTTTTGAGGAGTGTGCACACTGCTTTCCAGAGTGGCTGTAACCAGTTTTCAGTTCCACCAACAGTGCGCTCATGCTCCTCACAACCCCTCCAGCATCTGTTACTGTGTATATTCTCCATCTTTGCCAATTTGACTGGAGTGAGGTGAAATCTTAATGTAGTTTTGATTTGCATTTCTCTAATTACTAGTGATTTAGAGCACTTTCTCGTGTAGTCATTGACTCGCTTGATTTCCTCTGTTGAGAAGTTTCTGTTTAGCTCTCTGGCCCATTTATTGATTGAATTGTTTATGTTTTTGATATTAAATTTTTTGAATTCCTTGTAAATTTTGGATATTAGTCCTCTGTCAGAGGAATCACAGACCATAATTCTGTAGGTTCTCTCTTGACAGTTTTGACCAATTCATTGGCTGAGCAAAAGCTTTTTAATTTAATGGCATCCCAGTTACTGATTCTTGACTTTAATTCTTTTGCTTTGAGAATCTTGTTGAGAAAGTTGTTGCCTACTACTATATGCTGGAATGTTGCTCCTAATTTTTCTTCTAGCAATTGTATAGTCGCTGGTTTAATTCCTAGTTCCTTGATCCATTTTGATTTAATTTTTGTGGAAGGTGAGAGATAACGATCTAATTTCAACTTTCTGCAAGCGGCTCTCTTATTTTCCAAGCACTATTTACTGAATAGGCTATCATTCCTCCATGTTATATTTTGGTACCCATTGTCAAATATCAGATGCTTAAAGATTTGTGGGTTTGTCTCAGGGTCTTGTATTCTATTCCTTTGGTCTCCGTGCCTATTTTGATACCAAAATCATGCTATTTTTGTTTTTACAACTCTATGGTATAATTTTGGATCTGGTATTGTGTAACCACCTGTTTCACCTTTCTTGCTTAGTAATGTTTGGCTAGTCTGGATTTCTTGCTATTCCAAATAAATTTGAGAATTGCTTTTTTGATATCTGTAAAGATTGACATTAATATCTTGATTTGGATTGTGTTGAATCCGTCAGTGCTTTTGGCACAAAGGCTGTTTTAACTATGTTGATTCTGCCAAACTAAGACCATGGAATATCTTTCTATTTTCTCAGGTCTTCTTCAATTTCTGTTTTCAATGATCAATAATTTTCCCTGTAGAGTTATTTTACTTCCCTCATTAAATTAATACCCAAGTATTTTATTCTTTTTGAGGATTTTGTGAATGGGATTGGTTTCCTTATTTCTTCTTCTGCCATATTATTATTAGCATGTATGAAAGCTATTGATTTGTGTATATTGATTGTGTAGCCTGCCACTTTGCTAAATCTACTTATAAGCTCAAGCAAAAAAACTCTGGTGGAGTTTTTTTTTTTTTTTAATCTTCCAGATATATAGGATCATGTTGTCAGCAAAAAGGAATAGTTTGACTTCCTCTCTTCCTATTCTTATTCCTTTGAGTTCCTTCTTTTGCCTGATTGTTCCAGCTAGGGCCTCAAGGACTATTTTGAACAAAAGTGGTGAGAGTGGGCAACCTTGTTTTGTTCCTGAGTTTAATGGAAATGCTTTCAGTTTTTCTCCATTTAGTATTATACTAAATGTGGGTTTGTCATGTTCGTATTAGTTAAGATATGTTCTTTTGATCCCTATCTTCTCCAGAGTTTTAAGCATAAATGGTTGTTGGATTTTGTCAAAGGCCTTTTCTATATCAATTGACACGATCATATGGTTTTTGTCATTAATACTACTTAAGTGATAAATCACATTTACTGATTTGCACATATTAAACTGGCCTTGCATCTCTGGAATTAAGCCCACTTGGTATGATGGATGAACTTCTTGGTGTGTTTTCGAATGTGGTTTGCTAGAATTTTATTAGGGATTTTTTGAGTTGATGTTTATCAGGTATATTGGTTTGTAGTTTTTGTTTCTGTTTTTGTTTTATGTGTCTTTGTTGGGGTTTGGTATTAGGTTCATGATTGCCTCATAAAAAGTGTTTGGGAAAGTTCCTTTTCAATTTCTTGGAATAGCTTAATAGCTCCTCCTAATAGGTGTGTTTAAATTTATCAGGGAATCCATCAGGTCCTGAGCTTTTCTTCTTTGGAAGGCTATTAATTGGTATATTGATTTTGGTGCCTGTTGTTGGGCTGCTTAGGCTTTCAATATCATCCTGCGTCAACTTGGGCATGTTGTAAATGTCTAGAAATTTGTCCATGTCTTCCAGATTATCTAATTTAGAGGAGTATAGTTTTTCAAAACAGGTTCGGATAATCCATTGGATTTCCGTGGGGTCAGTGGTGATTGCACCCTTTTTGTTAGTGATTTTGCCATTTGCTTAATTTTCCTCCTTTTTTAGTGAGATAGACTAGGGGTCAGTCAATTTTATTTAATTTTTCAAAGAATCAACTCTTTGTTTTGAGAATTCTTTTTTACTGTTTTTTGTTATTGTTCTCAATTTCAAATATTTTCTTGATTATTTCCTTCCATCTGCTGGTTTGGGGATTAGACTGTTCATCTTTTTGTAGGAATTTGAGGTGGAGAATAAGCTTATTTATTTGGGATCTCTCCTGATTTTTAATGTATGCACTCAGTGCTATAAATTTCCCCCCTAAGAATGCTTTCATACTGTCCCAGAGGCTTCAACAGATTGGATCTTCATTCTCATTTGCTTCCAAGAATTTCTTGATTTCTACTCTCATGTCTTTCTGGATGCATTCTTCATTTAATAGGGTACTATTCAATCTCCCTATATGTGTGTGTGTGTTTTCTGTTATAATTTTTGCTGTTAATTGCTAGGATCATGGCATTATGGTCTGATAGAATCCATGAGATAATACATACTTTTTATATATTCTGAGATTTCCATTGTGAATTAGAATGATTTACTTTGGAGAAGGATCCATATGCTGCTGAGAAGAAGGTAAACTCAGCCAATTTGGGAAGGAATGTCTATGATGTCCATTTGATTTATGGAGATTTATGTTTAGGCTGGAGATTTCTTTATTGTATTTTTGCTTTGACAATCTATCTATTGGTGATAGAGGACTATTGAACTTTCCCTATATAAATGGTTTTGTGTACTGGAGTATTTTTTCCACATACTCGGGGGCACTGGTGTTTGGAATGTAGAGATTTACTATGGTTGTACCTTCCTGATGTATTCTTCCCTCTACCATGATGTAGTGGCCTTCTTTGTCTCTTCTGATTGACTTTTGGTTGAAGTCCACTTTGCCAGATATAAGTATTGCAACAGCAGTTTGCTTTCTTGGGCCATTAACTTGGTATACATATTTTTTCATACCTTTCACCCTCAATCTGAGGATGTCTTTGGCTGCAAAATGGGTCTCATCTAAGCAGCATATTATTGGATTTTGTTTTTGATCCAATCTGATAGTCTATGTCTTTTGATTACTGCATTTAGACCATTCACAAAGTTAGAATCATTACGTGATTGTGGTTTATACTCATTGCATTTTATTAGTGAGTTCTATGCTGTCTTGGTTGATTTTTGATAGTGTGTACTTTTATTGAATTTCCTCTGTTTGCGGGTTTTGAAGATTGAGTCCGTATTCTCTTTGGAGTTTATTCTTTGAGAATTCTTTATATTACTGGTTTTCTGTTCATGACTGTTGCAAGTTTGATTTTATTTCCCTTAGAATTTGAAGTTGAGTTTTGTTGGGTACAGTATTCTTGGTTGCAGGTTGTAGTCATTCAGAGATTGAAATATCTCCTTCCAGGATCTTCTTGCTTCTAGGGTCTGAGCTGAAAAGTCAGTGGTGATCCTTTTGGTTTGCCTCTGAATGTGTTTTTGCATTTCTTGTGGCTTTTAATATTCTTTTCTTGTTTTCCCTGTTATACATTTTCCATATGTAGTGTTTCTGCAAGTTTCTCATTTGATTAGGCCTATTGGTTGTCCTATATGCTCCCTGGATGAACATATGTGACTTTATTTTAATATGGAAAATTTTTTTCCTTTACCATTTCATTGAGAATATTCTTTATGACATTTGTTTGCATTTTGATTTCTTGTATCCCAATTACTCTTACAATTACTCTTAGATTGTTTCTTCTGATTTCATCCAAGACATTTTGAAAACTCTATTCATGCTTTGTGAAGTTTTTTTTTTCTTTTCTGTCATTTGTGCACTCAAGCTTATTCAGTCCATCCTTATTGTCAGAAGTTCTTACTTCAAGAGCTGAGGTTCTATTTTCTATGGAAGTTAGTCTATTATTAATTTCTTCTATTGTTCCTCTAATGTGATTGAAGATTTTAGCTCCATCACTTCCTTTTTCAGTGTGTCAATTTCTTTGATAATAGGTTTTTTCATTTCTTGAATTTTAAGTTTCTTCATTAAATATTTTTACCTCATTTTTCCTTTTAGTAATGAGATCATTGATAATTTTTTCTAGGTATTCAACCTGCTGCCTGCCCATGGGCTCCTTCATAGGGGAGTTTTGGATTTGAGGCAAATCTTTTTCTAGTTGGATTCCTTAACTTTGAAAATCTTCTGGATGTTTGAATTGAGGCTCCCTGTGTGGAAGCAAAGCAAGTGTCCAGGTGCTTCATGCTTAGGGGTCAAAAAGTTGTGTCAGACTCTCCCTCTCTGTTGGTCACCTTCTTCCAGAAGGCTGCTTCTGCCTGAAGCCTCATTTTACTTCTCTTTTTGGAACGAGGTTCCAGGTTGTGGAATTGGATCTTGGTGAGGTTGCAGGGTAGCCCCCTGTGTTATTGAAGCTCAATGGTGGGGATGCATTGCTGGGTCCTGGGATCATGGAAGCACTGAGGTGGGCTAGAACAGGCCTACCTATGCATTATGCTGGGACCTGGGGTCTTTAGTGGTGGGGATGGGCCCAATATATCTGGACCTGATGGGTATGTGCTGTGGCTGTGTAGCTCTGGATGTGGGTCCTTACAGAGTGTCCTGGGTGTCTTCTGTGCCAAGACTAGGAACCTGGGCCTGTGCAGCAGCTAGGCAGCTCCAGACAGGGATCCTCAGAGTTGTTCTGGGTGCCTGCCAGCCAGGAAGACCAAGGCCCTACGTTTGCAGTGGGGCAGGTCCAGGCCCAGGATCCTTGGGAAGTGTCCTGGGCATCTTCCAGGGCCTGCCAGGGCCAGCCAGGGGCAGGGGCCTGGATTACAGGTGGTGGGGTAGGTCTGGGCATGGGGTACTCAAGGTGTGTTGAGTGCCTGCTGGGGCCAGCCAGGTACAAGGGCCTGGGCCCTCAAGGTGTTGGGGCTGATCTAAGTGCAGGGTACTGAGGGGTTGTTCTGGGCACATCTTCCTAGTTCATCTGCTGGCTTTCAGACTGCCTCATTTGCCCTAAGGATTTTCCAGCTGAATGGCAGAGCAACCTGGTCCTCCTGAAAACAGGAGAAGGCGGGTAGAGATGGACCCCAAGCGTCTTTAAAGACAGTTTAGAAAGATGGATTTTTCTAATCTACGGATGGAGTACATGATGTTTTTCTGCTATTGAACCCAATTATGTATGTATTTATTTATTCATTTATTTATTGTGGTACTCTACTACTGAGCTACTTCCCCTTCTTTTTTGTTTTTGTTTTTGTCTTGCTTACATGTTAGGCTATCCTCCAACATGAAATCCTCCTGCCTCAGTCTCCAGAGTTGGGATCATAGGCTTGCACCAGCGTACCCAGGATGAACCATTTTAATTATTGATCTGTTCTTTCTACATTCATCTCAGTCTTCCTCAGTTCCTTTAAAAAGTGTTTTGTAAATATTTATGATAAAGTTCTTGCAATATCTCATTACATTTTTTCCTTAGGCATACTATCTTTATGACTGTTTTGTGATTTTTTATTATATTTCCTCATTATAAAAAACAAATGCAATATGTACTTGTTATTCATCAGATGTGTCTTCTATGTAAACAACATCATCTTATAGTTACTTATTCCTGGATATTTTTGTTTTAAATAAAGAAGGAGAGAGAGAGAGAGAGAGAGAGAGAGAGAATATCAACTTTTATTGAGTTTTTCACATGGCTTTCATTGCTCTGACACTTAGTTGTATACGTGGGTGATGAGGTTTGAACCCATGTACTCGCACATGCCCAGTAAGTGCCATAACCACTGAGCCACTGCTCCAACCGCTTCTGGATATTTTTAATATTAATTAAGAAAATGATTGATTTGTTAAAAATTGGTTCCTGTAGGGTGCAGTGACACCTGCTTGCAATCCCAGCAACTCAGGAAGTGAGGCAGGAAGATCTCAAGTTCAAAGCTGGCCTCAGCATATTAGTGAGGCCCTAAGAAATTTACAAAAACCCTATCTCAAAATAAAAAATAAATAGGGGTAAGGAAGTGGCTCAGTGGTAGCACTGGGTTCAATTTACAGTATCAAAAGAGTGCTTCCTTCAGATTCTCAAAATTTTGTTAATAATTTGAAATTATTATGTTGCTTGAACAACACATTTACTATTTGAAATTATTTAAAAAATTCCTAAATATTCCCTAATTATCTCTCATATTCACTCCCTCCTGAAACTGCAATTTGGTTCTTTTTTCTATTATCTTTTTTATTGTTGTTGTTGTTATTAATCTCTTCTCCTGCCCCATTGTCCAACAGTTCTTTCCAGGACTCAGTCTAGATTTGATTATCTCATAAGCCAAATTCTGTTCTTGTTGGTTCTCTTCACTTATTTTTTTAATTAATTAATTTTTGCATTTACTACTTCATTTCTTCTTTCTTCAGGGTCATTTTATTGCACACTTCCCAATATAGTTTCCTTAATATATTTTCTATACTGCAAACACACACACACACACTTTTGTTTGTAGACTGGCTCATTAATTAAAAAAATAATACATGTAATTAAGGCTAAAATGTCCCTATAAATGTCATTTTGGCTGCATCCCATTAACTTTAATATGTCCTAGTGTTTTACCTCTAATGATGCTTTCTGATACCTCTTATAGTTTCATCTTTGACTAATAAGTAACTTAAATTTCCAAAGGTATCACATATTTGTAATATTTGTATTGCTTTATAAGATGGTTACAAAGAAAGTGATCAAATAACATAATTTAAATATTTGCTCTTTAATATTTGCTAAGCCTCTGTTATGACCTAGCCCAAAGTCAAATTTTATAAATAGTCAAGTGTGCAAGAACGAAGTGTGCTATTGAACTATGGGGTGTACTGATCTCCCTATGGCCAGTTAATTAAGATTTTAATATCTTTTATTTTCCTTAGTACCTGATGTCATGCAATTTACCAATTCTATTTTTCATATTTATTGTTTTATTTTCTTCTTTCCCTCACTCTCCTATAATGAACACACACATTTGTTTGCTTTGATTTTACTTTAATTCATTAGTTTATACTTTTACACATTTCTCATTTCCTTCATGCTGCTTTTGTTGTTTTATTCTAATTTCCTTATTTAAATATTTAGGTCATATTTTTTTCATTCTGTCTTCCTCAATAAAATTACAGTAATGAGACTTTGCCTGAGAGGACCCTTCTAGCTATCAATAACAACCATGAAGTAGCAGCATCCTCATTTCCATTATCTTCCAGTTTTTGCTTTCTTTTTATTCACAGGTATTTGAACTATTTTACTACCAATTTTTTTATTAATTCTCACTGAATGTCCATTTAGGTTATAGTGCCATCAGGGAATATCTTATAGGACTGTTGGATAATTTACTTTGAGAGCAGATTGGACTAAAATTGATTAAACATGTCATAATTTTCTGGTACTTACATAAATTCCCCAGTAATCTCTTTAATCTAATGAAGTATCTTGTTCTCCCAGCAGGAGCCTCTTGAGGTCCCTGCTTCTGTGCATCTGCTTAGGCTCAGTGAATTCCTCCAACAGCCAAGTCCTTCTTCCTGCCCATCTATTTGGGTCAGTTTGAAATGGTGTTTCCCTCTTGAATTCTTTCCTAATTACCTCAGCTGAATAAGATCTTTCTTACATCTGAGCAATTTGTTAATTACCTAATGAGATTGTGGCACCTACCCTGTCTTATTTTATAGTTTTTGACTTCGAAAATTTTAATCTTCTTGAAGGCACAATTAAATACACAGCATGAATGATGTTATATAACAGGCCCTCAGATATTTGTTGGGTTGGACTCAAATTCAGATTCCAAAATAAAAAAAATCTTCATTCCTAAGTGGGAATAATTTGCCTGCACTGGACTGACTAGAATACAGACCCTGAACTTTGTGGATTTTGCAAGTTAAATTGGATTAATACAAAATTTTTCTCCACACAAATAGTAATTATTGTTGTTATAATGAACAGGACTACTAGTTATAGAGAAGTTGATGCCACTTGTTCCAAGTCACCCTCATACCACCTCATTTGCCTTTTTCTGACTCTTGAAAACTCTCCTGTATCTCTGCTTTTTCTACCAGTAAACCATCCCCAGGAAAAGTCAATTCTAAAGGCAATTTTCCAAGACCATTTGCAGAACTGGTTTGAACTTAAGCTTTAATAAGAAAGGGCATTTATTCTGGGACCTCAAAATGGAATTTGCAAGAGTCATTGCTGAACTTATCCCAGAAACAGATCCTACATGTATCCATTTTATTTCTTCATGTGTACATGTTAAACCTAATATGTTCAGCATGCACGTTATGAGTCAGGTATTACTGCTTTCATTTCTGCAGACATTTTGATGCTTCCATGTATAAGCTACATTTATGTTTAATGCCATGTTCTCAGAGACATGCCTGTAGAATCAGCTATTTGTGTTCTAAAACTAATTCTTATGGCAAATCATAATGCCCTGCATTCTGGATACTTGTAATAAAATGAAATTTCAAACTATATAATGAAAAAATTAGAAGACTCATTCTGTAAATGCATACTGATAGTCAACTTCTCACTGCTGTGTCCAGAATACCTGACAATAACAGCTTAGAGGAAGAAAGATTCATTTTGGCTCAGTTTCAGAGGATTGCAATCCTTGGTCACGTGGCTCAAAGCAGAAGCATCATGGTGGAAAGGTGTAGTGAATGGAGGAAAGCATCTCAGCTCATGGCAGCTGTGGAGGAGAGAGAGAGAGAGAGAGAGAGAGAGAGAGATTGACAGACGAAGAGAGAGGCCAGGGAGAAGATAAAGCCTTCTAGAGCATGCTCCCACCTACAACTACTACTAGGTCACACCTACTATTTAGCTATTGATGGATTCAGCCATGGATTAATCCACTGATGAGGCATTGCCCCCATAGTTTAATCATTGTCTAGAGACCCCATCTCTGAATCTTGCTGCACATGAGGAACACGTTTTCAGGACATAAGCTGTTGGGGGACATTCCAGATCTAAACCAGAGTTCTCTTCCATGAAGGCTATGCTCAGACAAGAATCCAAAGCAAAACAGGAACCAAATTAATGCTTATCAAAAGCTAAGCAAATTCTTGACAACTTCCCCTCTCTTGAAGTGCACAGAAAGAGAATTTTGCACAAGAAAAGAAGAATTTACAAATTTTTGTTAGATCATGGTACATAAATGGAACCTCTTACTGCCTTCTACATCTTAAATGGCCAAGTGTCCATGCCAACCTTACCTAATCATGGGCAAAAGAGAGAGCTGGACATGGTACGGTGGGGACTGTCATGTCTGTTGACCACATGGAATATACAGAGATGAAGATTTCCCCTGCCAATTGATCTTTAAGACATAAAATTGTATTGTCATATACAGGCAAAGGTAATCCCAAGAATATCCTGGGTCTTAACATCAGCTAAAGGGCCTTCTTCCTATGGGGTGGGGAAGAGCTAACTAATAAAAAATGGAAAGGGTGTAATTAATGTATATATCCTTAGCATCAAGGATAGAGTCATGATTATGAGGTTAAGAACACAAGTGTCCTTCTTCTCCAAGAAAGACAAGCAAATGTCAGAACTGTAATTGCTACTGATGGCCTGACTGATTAATACTGGCTCAAGATCTGGAGAGTGTCTACAGGTGGGTCACTTGTGGTTCTAGCTCTAAACAGTTCGAAGCAAAGATCCTTTCTACAGAAATTAGGTAGAGTTCAGATAAAAATAATTCCAAGGGCTGGAGCTGTGGCTCAGTGGTTATAGTGCTTGCATGGCATACACAAAGACCTGGGTTCTAACCTGAGTACCACATATCCAACTAAGTGTTGGAGAAGTGGAAATCAGATGAAAAACTAAATAAAATTGATTTTCTCTTTCTCTCTCTCACTGTATCCCTCTCTCTTAAAAAAAAAAAAAAGAATTCCAAATGTGAATTTGAGGTTAACAAAGGCATCCACTTGTTCATTGTTAATGTGACATTTAAAGCAATACTGGTTGAATGCTGGTTATTTATTAGAATGTCTTTTCTTCTCCATAATATAGAAAAACTATTTGTGGAGCATGGGGAAAGTACTTCTTCAAAAGAAATCATAGTTCTTGATGGGGTGTGCCCACCACCATGATCAGAATTAGCAGGGCAGGGCCCATCACATATGGATATCTCATACTCAGAAAGAAGGCACGAGACCTCTCCTTGCATATTCACGTGGGGCAGATTGCATTGCTATCCTGAGACTTCTCAGATTTGGATTAATACATTCTCTGCTGCCCTAATCCTGGGCTACTGAGTCAGAAAAGTTGAAGTATTAGGTTTAGAAAAAAGTGAATATTTGAATACCATTGGGCCATTGCCACAGCAGAGATACGGTTGCTAGTGACCCCGCATTGTGGTCCACCTGTTGTTTCTTCCTAGTCAGCTCCCTCATGTCTTCAGGGGTGCTGCTCCTCCCTATTCATGCATGCTGGGAGTCAGCTCTTGGTACTCCTATGTGCCTGCCTTTGCAGCAAGGCTTCTGCGAGGGATATAATGTGGGTTTCATTGAATCTATTGTACTAGCTATAAAAATAATGAAGTATGGGTATTCGTGGGTTTGTTTGGTCTAGGCATGAAAGTGTACGCTGATTGTTTAGAAATTTCTGCTTGGAGCACTGATTAGAAACAGAGAAGATTGCCACAAAAGCCAGATATTTAGCATCCTTGTCTTAGGCCCATTGAATGACTCCATCTCTCTGTCTTAGGGACCTCTCCCACAATGTGTTGAACTGAGGCCTGAACAAAATGGGCAATCAGGAATTCTGGGCCACTGCATTTCAGGGATTATTCCAACCTGGGTATCTGCCCAGTTCCATATAGACAGATCAGATAGATGAAGGCCTGGCTTGTACTGGTTTCAAATCTTGGGGAAGACCTGGTGAGCAAAGACTCTGCTGCCCTGAGACATATTCCAGGAATAACCTTACCCAGGCTTCGGTGTTGGCAGCCAGGCAAGGTTCCTATTCAGGCAGAGGCTGAGGGTTCAGAGAGAACCTATGTGCTGGCAAAAGGTCCAGAATGGCAAAATCAAAAGAGCTGCTGCGAAGGACAAATTGTCAGACAATTTGGTTGGAAAACAGAGCCTGAGATCTTTCCACAGGATGGACTCAAATAGTGCTGGAAGAGGTCCTTGGATTCAGAGTTGAGGAAGATATATTTCAGACATGAGTGACTTTTAACAGTCAGACTACACCTCCTGGCTCAAGGCAAAATTGGGTCAACTCTACACAGGTGAAGCCATTGTAGTTTTGCTTACAAGAGTGAACCTTGCAAAGTGTTGTTTCCAGAAGATTCCACAAAAAAATGCACCCAACCCTTACTTTTTCTGCAGAAACTTGAAGACCATGTGCCAATATTCTCAAGATGCAAACTAGTAGTCTCCTTATTCAATTTACATTTTAGGTCCTACTAGGATGGCTATGTATTAAAATGGAGTCTTTGATAAATGCCTAGAATCTGTAAACTCGAATTTTTTTTTTCTCTAGGAAACTTAAGCAGCAGGGTTGGAGGGAGGAATCAGTGATTTTCCTCTGCACACACTTTCCCTGGCCCCAAGCCCTCACTCACTGTTTCACCTTGTGCGATGGTCATAAAGTCAAACAGTCCCAAGGCATCCTGCAAAAGATCGTTGTTTTCCTATCAAACCTAGATGCTATTGACACTCAGATCCTTAGATTCATCCCTGAAATACTACCTTTGAACTGAGGACTTCTTAGACAACCTGAAGGTTTCCTGGGGTTTTTCATCCCTTTTTTAAAAATATCGATTTTGGAATTTTAAACAAAGTTTATGCCTCTGATCTTTTCTCAGCATCTGTAAAAAAATCTTTTATTTCCCACAAGTTTGACAGAAGCTGACTGTTGGAGATATAAAAGGATCAGGACAGAAGGCCTCAAGAAAAGTTTATCTCCAGAGAAGGTGGGGCAAATATTGCATGGGAACCAGACAGAATTCGGCTGAGTGTGCTATGTAGTAATTGCTGGAAAGATAGGTAGCGATTCATTCTGATGCCTCTTCTTTGTCCCATAACTTGCAAGATTGCTGAAAATATTTGATTCTTCAGAAGCCACATGAGTTAAAAAAGAAAAGGCAGCAGGAATATACCCCAGTGACATTCTAAGAGATGTTTAGATTTGACTTTCAAATATGTTCATGCACTGATGTCTGAATATGTCAAGTAGCTGAAGATACCATTTCTAATCAAAAGATCTAAAATAGGGTGACATTATACTGTTTGAACCACTGTTCATCTTCTATCTGTTCTCCAGAGAAAACTGAATAATCCCAGTGATCAGATTATGTACAGCAATGAACTAAGAAGACGGAGCCTCCTTGGCGTCCTGTTTTCTCTTGTTCTCCATAGAAGACATTGCTGGTACCGCCCCCATATGACCTGGGAACTAGTTACTCCTACCAAATGCAATCACCTGCAACAAATGTTGCACAGAGCTGGGGACAAGTCTGGACTCCCACACAGGGCAGGCTGCAAGTGTCATGAAGCCAGTATCCCTTGGAATAGTCTTCAATCAATGACATGGGAGTTGGTGGGGAGACAGATCAGCTTCTGCTTTGGACTTCTCTGGATTTATTGTAACCATCACATAGACACCCCCTATGAGGCTGAGCTACCTTCCCACTGTACTGACCAACTCATTGGTGCATCATGGAATTATTCACTTCTCCTGCTTCCCCATTTCTTCACCACACTTCCCGGGATCCTGTCCCAGGTCATCTACTTGGATTCACATCCTTCGATCTCTGTCTCTTCTGGGGAATTCATTCTGAGGCTCTGGCTGACTCTGCTTGTTGTAGGCCTCAAAGAGGAGTCAGAGGTGCTTGAAGTACTTGCTAGTAAAGCATCTTCTCAAGATCCAAATAGGACTTGGTCCTGGTAGCTCTTCTTCAGAACAGAATAAAGCAAGGAGGTAATTTTACAAGCACATTCTTTATGTACGCAGAGAAGGCAAATGCATTTATTTATTAGTCACCGAAAGTCACATGCTGTTTTTAGACAGATGAACATAAAGGCATTTGTGTACTTAGACTGACATTTCTTCTCAATACATTTATATCAGTTATTTGAAAAGATGTAATAGTATACAAGGAACTGGAACAAATGGAAACTAGAGGTGAGCAACTGGGAGGTGACAGTGTGAGCTAGTCACACTTGGAAGCATACCTCATAAAATACTGGCAATTGTAATAGGTAACAGAACTGCAAATTTGGTTCTAAGCTTCTTGGAGAATAAAACACAAAGGAAAAAGTGTTTTATTAAAATATTGGACAATTGGAAGCCTCATTTCAAAATTTTATTATTTATATTTATGATCATATATGATTTATAATCATCTCAGTTGTTTACACTACTGATTCCATTTTTAGTTTCCTTCAAAATGTCTGCACTGTTTCATTTGTAAGTTCCTTATTCAGGATGAGTTCCTCCTCCCCTCCCCACTGGGTGAACAAAGATTTCCCCAATTTTAGGGCCTGTTTTGTTGGTTTCCATAGTTGCCAAGGGTATACACATCTATACACATACCACATGTACACAAACACACAATGACTTTTAACAAAATTGAAATGAGCATCGTGCCTGTAGTTTTCAAGGACTACATTAAAAAAAAAGTTTTGAAAGAGCAGAATCATTTTAAGTAGATCCTAAATATTTTTAAAATAGGGGTTTCTCCTTTTTACAATGCCAATTGGCTTCAATAGTCACTATGAAGGCAGATTTAGGGAAGATATATCAATCATCACAGTTAGTAAATTATGGAGTAAGTGTGTTCTAAAAACTGGTAATTGGCATCCTCTAAATTAATAAATTATTCTAAGTTCAAATAACTCTGTGCCCCAAGGACAAAACAAATATGAATTTCAATAACCGGTGAAGATAAGGATCATAAATCTTTTCCAATTTATTCTGGGAATGAATATTTTTGTCAGATTTAATATGTGTATTTCTTGTTATTAAAGCTCAAAGTTTAAGATTTAAATTCTCAAAATAATCTGGGATAGATATGTTCAACTTTTCATGGGTGGACAAATAGGTTATCTGACCCTGTGGCTAAGACCCCTCAGACATGTTTTATGGGTGCCCATCTCACATGAAGAAGAGCTGATTGGTCTTCAATGCAGTGTGAACTAAATAATGGCAGATCCATTGAAGTGACACTCGAAGAGGGAGAGAGGTGTTCCACTGGATAGCAATGGAGAGTCCCATTGTCAGAACTCTGTCTCCAAGTTCTTTAGGCTCCTTCCCTTCCCCACCCCAGTGACCACCACTACTACTACCACTCATTCACCAGAGTTAAAAATACAACCTCAAATCTTTATCCAAATCACACTCAAACTGGCCATCAATGGAATGAAATCACGCCTACCCCAGAGGTTTGAATTAAAACAACTACAGATGTGAAAACTTTTTGTGCACTAATGACAAATCTTTAATAGTGCTTCTCTGTACTTTCTGACATGCTTCTTCTTTACACTTATGCTATGGTTTGAATGTCCTGTCTAAAACTTCTATTGAAATTTGATTACCATCATAACATTATTGTTGAGAGGGAAACTATAAGAGGAGGGTGGGTCATGAGGACTCTGTCCTTATGACTGGATTAGTGCTGTTATCCCGAGAGTGGGTTTGTTATCTCTGAGTGGGTTTTTATAAAAATGACAGTCCTGCTTCCTTTTCTCTTTCTCTCTCTCTCCCTTTCTTTGCCTTTCCTCCACAGAGTGCCCTCCATGTGTAATCCACAGCAAAAAAGCAACTTTGGACTTTTCAGCCTCCAAAACTATAAGCCAGTAAGTTTTGCTCATTATACATCACCCAGTCTGTGATGTTCTGTTATAGCAGCAAAAATAATTAAATAAATAAAAAGAAACATTGGGAATAAATTCATTGATACATGACAAAACCTGTCGTTTGCAATCTGGAACAAAATAAAAATATCTAGATGCAGTAATGGCACCCACACATACAGTTAGAATGCATTTAGATGCACTGGGTTCTCTAAACTGCTTAGACATGTGCTATTTGCAAAACATTCCCTGGAAAACAAAACAAGCACCTCTTTTGAAGAGAGGGGGACTTCCCTCGGTGGTTGGTTGAGTTGGCTGAACTTCAGTCTCCCTTTCAAATGTGTCCTTCTCTGACTGATTGTTCAGGCAGTATGTTTCCTTGGGTGATGCTGAGAACATGGAATGGGTGACAGTTTACTGAACAAATTAATCCTTATCAGAGGAATAATTTGGATTTTCTAGATGTAACAACGTCACAAAATTGTTTACATAGGCTACATGAGAGCATTTCCTCAAGTGGTCACATAATTAGAATGACGCTGTTTATTTTGTAATAAAAGTCCAGAAAGTTCAACTGAGGGTTTTAGTCACAACTAGAACAAATTATGTGGAGATGATTCCAGATATTTCTAACTGACTTTATGTGGTCCCAGAAGACAGAGTTTTATAAATTTTCTCCCCAGAAGTGATTCAGATGGATGACAGAATTTATTGGTTGTTGGAAGAAATCAGACACCAACCAGCTGATTCCTCCAGATGCTGATTCTCTGCTTTGATTAACACTGATTTGACTCTTCAAAATTTATTATCTCAATAAAATGCACCCTCCCTGTGACAGGAGAATAGAAAGGTTCCTTAAGTGGTAGCCATTGATTGGAAGGGGTTCACAGTGACTTCACTGACAGAAGACAACTCCTAAGATTTCAGGTGCTGGCTCTGCAGGGAAGGTGTCCTGCAGTGAGGCATGAGGGCTCCTGACTTGCAGATTACACAAGCTGATTCTTTTGCAGAATGATCAACACTTACTCTTACCAATATTGCCAAGGATAAAAGTAGTTACAAGCTGAGCATCCCTACCCCCAAAATCTGAAATGATCCAAAATCCAAGTCTTTTCAAGTACTGACTTGACACCACAGCCAGAAAATTCCACACTTGACTGCATGTGAAAGGTTGCAGGTAAAACACAGGAACACTGAAAATGTTTCATGAAGCTACTTTCAGACTATACGATGTCTATGAAACTTAAATGAATGTTGTGTTTAGGCTTGGGTCCCATCCCCAAGATATTGCAATTAGCTATATTAAAAAAAAGTATGGAATCTGAAACATTTCTTATCCCCAGCACTTTGGATAAAACACCTTCTTTTCTCCCTCCCTCTCTTTCTCTGTTTTTTTTTTTTTTGAAATTGAATATAAGGGTACTTAACCACTGACCCACATCCCTGACATCCCCAGCCCTTTTTATTATTATTATTTTTTGTGCTTTGATTCAGGGCCTTGCTAAATTGTTTGGGGACTCACTTAGTTGCTGAGACTGGCCTCGAATTTGCAATTCTCCTTCCTTGATATCCAGAGTTGGTGGAATTACAGGCATGTGCCACCATTCCTGGCTAGATAAAGTATGTGAAATCTGAAGAATGGCTATTAGCCCATTACATTTTATTTGTTTATCACTAAGGCTCATTTATTAAGTCCTGATGGCAAGGACAGTGCAGCCCTGATCCTGCCTCACCATTTGGCCTCAAGTTAGGGTATTCGTGAACATCCAAGTATAGCTGAAACGTAAAGAAGTACTCTTTTTCTATTGATTCCTCAGTACTTGACCACAGAAGCAGGATCCCAGTCCTCATGGGAGACACTTGCAGAGCTAGTTTAGGTTTCCAAGGTCTCTAAAACCATCAAGAGGCATCCACCTAAATGACCTCATCTGCCTGTCTGGAATGGAGACTGTCCAGTTCTACTATGCAGCCTCTCTGTTCTCACATGGGTCTCCTCAAGACTGGCCCACTCTTCATCTCAGGCAGGAATAAAGAAAGGCAGATTTTTTTAAAATTGATGAACAAATATTTATTTTCATCAAGTTAAAGAATTTAGAAAAAATGGGAAGTGTGGCTTAAAATTAACCACAATTACATATTGCTCATTACTTTTCTTTTTTTTTAATTGAGAAATTTATTTTTTGAACACCATACAAGTTTTTAACAAAATAATATAAAATGTATATAGATTCTGGAGATTAGACTTACCCCCAAGAGTGCCCTCAATTACCCATCCTTATCCCTCCCTTCCCCTTCCCACAATATCTCTAAAAATGTATTAGGTTGTATAACATTACACCTGATCTGGATTTAACACATGATAATAGACCTCCTTTCTCAATGACCAGGGTCTATTTCCAGCCTCCACAGATGAGTGGAGACATTCAACCCTTGGTTCTCTGGGTTAAGCTGATTTTACTCAGCATAATTTCTTCCATAGCCATCCATTTACCTTCAAAGGCTGCAATATCATTGTTTCTAATTGCTGTGTATTGTAAAATTCCATGGTATATATGTACCACAGCTTTTGGATCCATTCATCCAGTGAAGGACATCTGGGTTGTTTCCATAATCTAGCAATAGTAAATTGAACTGCTATGAACACAGATATTGCTGTGTCACTATAATGTGCTGACTCTAAATCCCCTGGAAAAATAACCAGGGGTGGAATATCAAGGTTGTATGGAGGGTTCATCCCTCGTTTTTTGAGGATTCTCCACACTGCTTTCTAGAGGGGCTGTACCAGTCTGCAGCTCCACCAACAGTGTGCTAGTGTACCTATCTCTCCACAACCCCTCCAGCATCTATTATTGTTTATTTTCTTCATTTTTGCCATTCTGACTGGCGTGAGGTGATATCTTAATGTAGTTTTCATTTGCATTTCTCTGATTACTCGTGATTTGGAGCACTTTCTCCTGTATTCATTGGCTTGATCAATGTTTTCTGTTGAGAAGTTTCTATTTAGCTCTTTGGTCCATTTATTAATTGGGTTGTTTGTGCTTTTGTAGTTGAGGTTTTTGAGGATTTTCTAGATATGAGGCCTCTGTCAGAGGAATCACAGCCCATAATTCTCTCCATTTCCATAGGAAACCTCTTGACTCTTTTGATTGTCTCCTTGGCAGTACAAAAGCTTTTTAGTTTTATGGCACCCCATTGGATGATTTTTGACTTTACTTCCTTCACTTTAGGAGACATATTGAGAAAATCTTTGCCTACTCCCAAATGCTGAAGTGTTGGACCTAATTTGTCTTCCATCAGTTGCAAGGTAGCTGGTATAATTCCTAGTTCCTTGATCCATTTTTATTTGATTCTTGTGCAAGGAGAAAGATATGGATCTAATTTCAACTTTCTGCAAGTGGCTGACCAGTTTGTCCAGCACCATTTGTTGAAAAGGCTGTCTCTCCTCCATGTAATGTTTTGTCCCCCTCTGTCAAAAATCAGATGTTTAAAGATTTGTGGGTTTGTTTTAGGGTCTTCTATTCTATTCCATTGGTCTTCTTTCCTATCTTGATATCACTACCATGCTGTCTTTGTTACTACAGCTCTGTAGTATAGTTTTAAATCTGGTTTGGCAAAACCGCCTGTTTCATCTTTCTTGTTAAGTAGTGTTTTGGCAATTCTAGATTTCCTATTGTTCCAATTTGTGAATTGCTTTTTCTATGTCTGTAAAGAACGACATAGGTATCTTTATAGGGATAGCATTAAATCTATACAACGCTTTCAGTAGAATGGCCATTTTTATTATATTAATTCTGCCTAACCAAGAGCATGGGACATCTTTCCATCTTCTTAGATCATCTTGGAAGAAGGGCAGTTTTTAAAGCAGGCATTCTTCCTTAACAACAAAATGGAAACCTTTCCACCTATGCCTGCTTACTCCTTGTGTCCAACTGTCACTCCATTTAAATCCTCTCCCCAAACTGCATGAGAAATGATAAATCAAACCCGACAATAAAATATGGAATAGTACTGTAAGTTATAACCTCAGCAACAAATATGTTACAGTTGTCATAGGCCTAAGAAAACTCTAGGATCATTTGAGAATCTTTGACAAAATACCACTGCCCAGACCCATGCCTGACTTATATTTTTGTTTCTTTTCATCTGGGTTTTTGTCCGGTTGATAGTGGTTTAAAAAACTAGATGATTCTAAAGACAGCAGAGTGAAAACAGAGCTCAAATAAATAAAACACCTTATATGAGCATCCAAGCAAAGGGAGGGGCTAAAAGATCCACAGTGCCTTCCTTTAACCTCCCCAACTCGATACTGCATCATTAATTTATAACATGGACTCTGATTCTGCCAGCTAGAAGCCAAAATAACAAAATGAAAGGTTTAGAGAAAGTAATGACAGAAAAGAGCGTCATCTGTGTAGTGTCTGTTTTTTAATTGCTCCATTAAATAGATGAGATCATGTCCCAGAATGCAAGATACCCACAATATCCAGAAAATACCCAGCATGCATGCTGTAACATCCCCAGAACTTCATCCTTCCAGAGTCAAAAAACATTTATTAAATGATTGGATGAATTTATGAATGAATCACTGCATGAATGGGTCTGAGGAGTTCACAACTATTTCTCTGTGTCTTCTGTGCCTGTCCAGGACTTTACCAGGGTCTGAGGCAGGGGATTAAATGAAGATAATTCCTGCACTTGGGAAACTCATAGGTTAAGGGAACAGATGGGAATTAATTGATCAAGAGCTTTGAAAGAATTGAAAGGTTAAAACATTATAAATATTGCAGTGCTTGGTAATCTCAGATCAAAAGTAAAGGAAAGAAAAGAATGTAACTAAAGAACTATTTAGAAATTAATGAAAGCAAAATTATTATATTTCAAAAACTATAGGATGCAGGTAAACCAATTGTTTACAAGAAATACAGATGTTTAATGGAATTCTTTTAGAAACAAAAGTATCTCAAAATAATGATCTAACCACTTTACTAAGATATAGCAAAAAAATTTTAAAGTTAACAGAAGAGGGCCAAAAGAGTGAACTAGTAATAGAAAATCAGAAATCTATGAATTTTTAAATATCTACATATGTGTTAAGGGTGGTCACTAAAATCATCAATACTTTTATAGAAAAGATTAATGAAAAAAATACAAATCATGAAAAAACAATAGGAAATTCATAAATTAATTATTAAAATAAATGGGGAGGAATAAGTAATAATAATAACTTTGTGGTAATGGATGAGGAAAGTTAAATAAAACACACTTATAAAAGAAATAAACTTCTAAAACTGAATCAAGAACAAAAATAAAACCATTAAGGGAAGATAGCATTAAAGTTATTAAACTAATAAAAACCCTAAGATTTTTAATAAAGCTTTGAAGCTGCCAGACCCAGTTATTTTCTGCTATTTTCTAGAAGTGAAGGAAAATCTAGACTCTTTCTTTCACAAATAGCTTCAGAAAACAGAAAAATACAGAAAGCTTCTTTACTCTCTTCGGTAGAATAGTAAGATACCAATATTGGACTCAAGCAGTGATGATTGAAGAAGGCACAAATCTAGGTCAGTCAGACTTTGGAACAATCATGTAGGATTCCCAATGTAAATATTAGCAAATCAAAATTCACAGTTCAATATAAACTTTTAAATATCACTTGAAATAATAACTGAGTAGATCTTAGGTATGTGTATCTCAGTTTAGATATGTAATGATGTGTCCATGTTAGGGAATATCTCAATATTTTAGCAGTTTGAAAGAGAAAATTGAAATGCATTTATTTGAATGAACATGATAAAGCAGGAGAAAAAGTCAACCGTTGACAATTTAACGTGGTTTAACAAAACAGAACCAAAAAGAAACTTCCTTAGCCTAACAAAGTATGGTAACCTAAGAACTTCAGCCTTCAGCATCCTGCCCAGTAGACAGGAGGGTTCAAATAAATCAGAAAAAAGGCATAGGTAACTATCACTGCCAGTTCTATTCAACCTGTTAACCGTTTACCTAACCAATGACAGGAGACGAGTTCAAAGAAAAATGATGAGAAAGACAGATGTCTTTAAATTGTCACTGTTTACAGAGCATGATTGTTTACATAGGGAACACAGAAGAACATGCATTTTCTCAAAGCTGTGAAGGAGCCCAGAAAGATAAGGCACCTACCTAAAATTCAAAATAAGGCCTACATATCAGCAAAAACCAGCAAGGGAATGCATTTTAAAAATCTCTTTACTAATCTCGATGAATTAATTACACGTGGAGGAAGAAATACATCCATAAAAATGATCTTGGTAAATTCATTAAGAAAGAATTCACAAAAGCAACCATGCCAAGTATAAGCGGTCCCCTAAATTATCAGTGAGTCCAATATATTGCACTAAAATTATAATGAGCTTGACATGTTAATTGTAAAATTTAAATAAGAAAATATTTTAAAATCAAAATAATTCTGAATTTTAAAAAATAGTAGAAGAAAATTTAGAGGAAACTGGCTTAGTCACATAAAACACTATAAATTATGGTAAATACAATGGACATATACAACTTTAGCTATAAGTAACTGTATGAAACTGGGGACAATAATAATATGTTCAGTACATTAAATTATGCTAACTGTTCCTTTGTCTATAAAATAACTCAAATAGTTAATAAGAAATACATTGTTCCCAGGGAGAATGGCAGGGAAGGAGATAGAACTGGGAAAGAAAATGAAAAAAAACATGTTGTATGCATTTATGAATATGTAAAAATGAACCCACTATTTTGTATAACTACAGTGCACTAAAAGTTAAAATATGGTTACTAAAAGTACCAAAAGTTGTATGGTTACGTAAAATATTAAATAAATGACAAAATTCTAAAAAGAAAAAGAAAATTAAAAAGGAAATAAATAGAAATACATTATTCCATGAAGACGAAAAAATGAAATGTGAAGGGCTAGAGCAGTGGCTCAGCAGTTACAATGCTTGCCTTGCATGAATGAGGACCTGGAATCGAACCCTACACCGCATACAGAATTAAGTGTCAGAAAACAAAAATCAGATGAAAAAATAAATAAAATTGATTCTCTCTCTCTCTCTCTCAAAAACCAAACAAATAAAAAACCCCGAAACCTGAAATGTGAAGTCAAAACTTCAATGCGTCAGAGGATGACGCTTTCATTATCTCAAGGCAGGAAGAATGTCTTGGGTAGGAAGAGAATGTGTAAGCTGGAAACATTTTACCATCTCATAATGAAAGAACAAATTTTAAAATAGTGTAATTATGTGGGGAAAATATTTTCCCAGTCCATAAAAGACCAAACGAGTATTGTCTAAGTTTTACCAAGAACTTTGACTGAGTTCGAATCAACATAGGAAGATGGAAAGGGGTCATTCCCGGTGATTCATGAGGCGTGCGGTGGAGAGCTGGGAGTCTTGGGACCAACCCTATGTGAGAAAACTTAGTAGAGATGAGTGAGACTAAAGTAGACTCCACATTGGAAAGCATTTTACTGCAATCCGGATGGAGACACAGTCACAAAGTGTGGCACATCCACATCTGGACTTTGGCTGCCCTGAGTGTGAGCTGGTTCAACCATTTTGGAAAAGGATTAGCACAACACACAAAGCTGACAACAGACAGCCCCAGGGACTAGAAGTTTTGCCTCTAAGTTCATACCTAAGAAAATTCTGGAACACACACATGAGCAGACATGGGTGAAAAAGATTTTCAAAAGAAAAAGAATTCAAGAAAAATTAGTTAAAGGCAGAAAATGGGAAATGAGAATGTGTTGTAGGGAAACAGCAGAAAACATGAAGTACTCACTGCATCATCTGTGTTTAAATCTATACCTACTCTGTTCCAATGTGCCTGGACCTCAGAAATCTGATTCTGTAGTAGTTACCCTTCCTGTAATATGTTGCCATTGGCTGAATAAAAGTTATATATGCATTCGAATATACAGAATGGGTTAAAAATACACAGAACACACTAAACTTTTTATAATGGTTGCTTGTCAGAATGGAGAGAGGGAAAAAAAATGAAGTCAGCATGGTTGTGAGGGTGTGCGTGTGTGTGTGTGTGTGTGTGTGTGCATGTGTGTATGAGAGAGTGATATTGTGTTCCTGTAAAATGAGACAAATATGAGAAACTGTTCTATTCTATCATTTATGGATGGCTTTATCCTGTTTGGTTGCTCATAGTTTACTACAGCTTTAATATTTCCCAGAGACCATAATTAAAATCATATTACAATGGTATTTCTTCCTCTCTAAATGTCATTTAGAATACAGTTTTTAAAGACTGCATAGTATTCTATGTTATTGATTTATCATCATGATTTAATGCCTCTTCTACTATTGTGCCTTTGAAATTCATCACTGTCATATATAGTGATGTTAGAGAATGTTGTTATGAAATTATTTACATCTACATATTTCTTAATAAAATATTGTTTAAGGTTGTTAGTATAATTTTATTTCCCATCATCTCATTTTATTGCATATAGGTTTTGCTTTATATAGTTTGATATTATATTATGTGGTACATAAAATTTCATGACTACCATATCAACATTTGAATTTATTTCTATAAAATGGTGTTTTTGCTCTCTAATGTTTTTATCCTCTTTAATTCAATTGTACCTGATTTCAGTGTAATCGCTGCAGCTTTTCTTCGTAGAGAATTTTGATCTTGAAAAAGATAGTTTCTAAATTATATAAATTATTTTAGCAATACAAGATGGGCTTTACAATTAATTAATTTAGTGAGCTGGTAATATTTTGATGTAAACACTGACAGAAAACAGAAGGAATGACATTTTGGTTATTGAAAATAGAAGAAAAACCCTATTAGCAGATGTCAAAAGACAAATGATGGAAAGAGAAAATCCATTATTTAATAGCAAATAATAAAATAAGTATTATGAGTAGTAATGAAATAGAAAAGTAATTAGCAATCTCAAGTACACATTTTTTACAATCATGACAAACATCATATTTAAGGTTTTTCTCTTATGATAATGAAATAGAAAATGACACCACACATCCAAATTATTTTTAATTGTTCCATTTTTTGTAAGAAGCCTATTCAATTCATTCAAAATGACTAATAATTATGAATATGAAAATAAAGACTGAAAATAATATTATTTTCAGTCGCTGTCTAAAATATCTTTCTAAATGGCAAACCAAACTCTTTTTTTATTGAGAAATTTATTTTTTGACCATACAAGTTTTTAACAAAATAATATAAAATATATATAGATTCTGAAGTTTAGATTTACCCCCAAGGGTGTCCCCCCAATTACCCATCCTTATCCCTCCCTTCCCCTTCCCACAATATCTCTAAAAATGTATTAGGTTGTGTAACATTACACCTGATCTGGATTTAACACATGATAATAGACCACCTCTCTCACTGTCCAGGGTCTAGTTCCAGCCTCCACAGATGAGTGGAGACATTCGACCCTTGGTTCTCTGGGTTGTGCTGATTTCACTCAGCATAATTTCTTCCATAGCCGTCCATTTACCTTCAAAGGCTGCAATATCATTGTTTCTAATTGCTGTGTAGAATTCCATGGTATATATGTACCACAGCTTTTGGATCCATTCATCCAGTGAAGGACATCTGGGTTGTTTCCATAATTTAGCCATAGTAAATTGAGCTGCTATGAACATAGATATTGCTGTGTCGCTGTAATGTGCTGATTCTAAATCCCCTGGAAAAATAACCAGGGGTGGAATAGCAGTATCATATGGTGGGCTCATCCCTCGTTTTTTGAGGATTCTCCACACTGCTTTCCAGAGGGGCTGTACCAGTTTGCAGCTCCACCAACAGTGTGTTAGTGTGCCTATCACTCCACAGCCCCTCCAGCATCTATTATTGTTTATTTTCTTCATTTTTGCCAATGTGACTGGAATGAGGTGATATCTTAATGTAGTTTTCATTTACATTTCTCTGATTACTAGTGATTTGGAGCACTTTCTCATGTATTCATTGGCTTGATCAATGTCCTCTGTTGAGAAGTTTCTATTCAGCTCTTTGGCCCATTTATCTTAATACATTGTTGACAGATTTTAAATGTTCCTTGGACATATATTAGGTTATACATGGCTCACAAATTTTGGAGATAATCTACGTAATTTACTATCGGATCTTCTCGTAAATGACCCATTACATCGCTGCACGAGTTCAGGTGCTTCTTTTCATTCATTAAGCCCCTGACTTATGTCAGACGCTGGGAATGGAATCATGAACAGCTGATGTTGAACACTTCACATTTCTAAGTAAGCAAGCTACTGTACTTACTATTGTTCTATTTTGTAGTTCATTTGCCGTGTGGGTGAGTGTGAACATACACTTGTGCATGCACACACTCCTGTGTGGTATTGGTTCCTTGCAAATGGGATTTTTTTTCTATTTAAAATTTCTCATTAGTCATTTGTTGGTGATCAGAAGCTATTGGTTTCTGTGTAATCACATGATCTTATGGTTTCCTGAAGTTTTTATTTTATGAACTCAAAGGCTGATTACCTTGGATTTTTTCGAGGAACAAAACTTATTTTCCAAAGGCGTTAGAGTCACGACTTCAGAACAAATATGTATATATATTTTTGTATTTAATTATATTGCTTAGAAGTGCAAAATAACTATTGTATTGTGTGATTTAACAGCCATCCTTAACAAGTGTCAAATAATATAAGTGCAATCAACTTTGAAATCATTTCTGTTTCAGGTTTAGACATTTTCTACATTTCTATGTAATATAATAGGTTTTGTTTGATTGTTTTTTGCCATCTGTTTTTCCAGAAGTGGGAGCAATCTTTTTAAGTGACTTTTTTTTAACAGATGTACAGATGTCCACAATGCAGTGACTATTATTAACCTATTTCCTGGATACAAAATATCTTCTCAATCTTTCATACAATTCCCTTTTTTAATTAGAATCATAAACATTTTGGAAATACAAAACAACAAACAGCAATATACAATTACTAAATAAATTAGCAGCTAGTATAATTTATAACTTGAATTTAACAAGTATTGATGCTTGCAATTTTTTCTTTGTATTTTAGCAATACATTTATGTTAGACTTTCAGGATGCACTAATGTACAAATAAACTCTGTTTCTGCCAAAAAGAATATAAGTATTTCAGGCAATAATATGAAACATAAATGGTAAGGGCATAGAGGAAGCCACTGCGGAAGGAGGGGGATTTCATAATAGGCTGACTAGAGAAGGTCTACTGAAAAATGAGAAATAAAAAGATGCTTGAGAGAGAAAAGAGAACAAGGCATTGAGGGAATTTTGAGAAAGTGTTATAGGCAGAAGGAACAGTAAGTGGAAAGTTCCTGTGAAGCGAGCATTTCCGTTGAGTTCAAAGAGCATCGGTATCATTCTACCACGATATTCTTCACGGAGTTAAAGTCTTGTATTTTCACATTGGGTCTCAATAAAATTGAAGTTTATTTTTGTCGTATGATATAAAATAGGGATATAAAGTTACTTTGTTAAAAAAGTCTTTTTTTGTACTGATTTGTAAAAAACATCTCTGCCTTAAACTCAGTTCTCAATTTTATACATTTTAACTTTTTAAAATTGTTTCTTTTTTCTTTAAATGAGAGAGGGACAGTGAGAGAGAGATAGAGAAAAGACAATCAATTTTATTTAGTTTTTCATGTGGCTTTCATTGCTCCGACACTTCATTGTGTACGTGGTGCTGGGGTTCGAATCTACATCCTCCCGCATGCCAGGCAGATGCCAGAACTGCTGAGCCACTGCTCCAGCCCCTTTTTTTAAATTTTTAAATTTAAGTTTTTAAATTAAAAAAATTAAAATTTTAAATTTAAGTTTTTAACTTAAAAATTATATTTTTAAAATTTTCTTTAATTCTTAAAATTAAATTTATTAATTTTCTCCATGAACTTATTATCTTTAAAAGAATTATTCCCAGGTAGCTGGCAAGAATTTTACTAATGTTCAAATATATGACTTTATTATGGAGTAGGATTATATATATTTTTTTATTTTGACTCAGGAACCCTGCTGACCTTTGTCATTTGTCCTTGCGGTTACAATAGTGCTCAACCCTTTTATACATTGTTGTAGTTCATCTGCAGATTGTTTTAAATTCTTCTGGTTAAATCATCAAGTCTGTGAATATTGTTATTCTGCTTCTGCCGTTTAAACCCTAAATATCATTTACTTTTTTCATGTCCATCTCTGAAAGAATCTTCAATATTATGATAACTGTGATGGTGATAGCTTTTCTTTCCCTGCCCCCAATTAAGAAGTTCTAATATTGCAAAATTTAGTACAATATTTCTCACGAGGCTCCTCTTTAATAAGCTCTGTTGGGAGAAAATTAGATGAAAAAAACGCACCCATCTTACATTAAAATTCAATGGACTTTGTCAAATGCATATACCCTGGTAACTGTCACCATAATTAAGGTACGGGATATTATTCATCAATATAAAAACATTTCTGCACGACTTTTTTACTCAATCTCCTTGCCCTGCCTCAGGACCAAGCAACTATGAATCCGCCTTTTCTTACTTTAAAATGGTCTTTCCCTATCTAAACTTACACGTGAGTGGAATCCTCTGCGTGCCTTCGTGTCTGCTTGCTGTCTATCGGTGTGATGTTTTTGAGCTTCTCGTGTGTGATTGCCTGTATCAGTAGTCCGTTCCTTTCATTGCTGGGTATGATCCCGTTCTTCGGAGCTAGCCCAGACTGTTCACTCATTCCTCTGTGGGAGGTCCTGAGCTCTGGCTAGATTTTGGCTATGAACAATATAGTTACTATGAAAATTACTGTACAAATATTTGTTTGGATATATATTTTCAGTTCTTTCTATAAGCATCTGGAGTGATATTGCCAGGTTCTATGACGAATGTGTGTTTAACTTCAGCCGAGGATGCCAAGCGCTTTTCCAAGTGGTCATGCCATTTCACAAACCACAGTCATGTATGGAGGATTAGTTGCTTCACATCCTCACCAAAATTGCTTCTTTCTTTTTTTATTTTAGAGTTTTACTCTTTTTAAATTATAGCTGTTCTAATGGTTATACAGTAGTGTCTTATTGTGGCTTTAATTTTTATTTCCCTCCCTGATGACTACGAATTTTAAATATCTTTTTACGTTTTTCATGTTCATTTGCTGTTTTTTTTTGTTTGCTTGATTTTGTTGACATGTTTCTTCACTCTTTTTTTTTTTTTGCCAGTTTCAAAGCTGATTTGTGGCCTTCTTTCTACTGAGTTGAAAGAGTTCTTTACATGGGCGCAGGAAGTGGCTGAAGAAGGGAGATCCTGGACTAGGATGGGCCTTAGCTTACTTCATCAATATGCATCTCAGCATGAATATGTGACAGTGATTCCCTCCAACATGGAAGACTATGACAAAGAATTAAAAAAAAAAAGAGTTCTTTAGATATTCTGGAAACAGATATTATTTTAATAGTTTTTTAAAGATAGAGGGACGGTGAAAGATAGAGAGAGAAAGAGAGAATCAGTTTTATTTCTTTTTTCATGTCTTTCATTGCTCCGACACTTTGGTGTGTAGGTGGGGCTGGGGTTCAAACTTGCATCCTTGCGCATGCTAGGCAAGTTCCACAACCGCTGAGCCACGGCTCCAACCCCTTATTTTATCAGATCAATGTTATGCAAACATCTTTGCTAGTTTGTAGCCAAACTTTCCCTTTCAATAATGATGTATTTGTATCCTGTGTTTGCCTTCTTTCTATACCACAAAGAATTTCTCTTATGTTCTTTTTATTGGAAGAGATTTGTTTAATATTTCATTTTTAGAACTTACATTTAGATCTTTGATCCATTTTGAGGCATTTTCTGTTTACAAGGTGAAGTAAGGAGTGTTATTCATTAATTTCTCAGTATGACTATTCGATCATTCTAACACTGTTGAAAGTTTTGTCTTTCCTCATTGAATAATCTTGTCCCCTTTGTCCAAACCAATTAAATAGAATGTGGAGGGACTTCTTGGTTCTTACTGTGGGATTGATCTGTTTATCCTTAGAACAATACCACAGTCTGGAGATCAGGTAGGGTGAATTCTCCTACTTTGGTTCCATCTTTCAGTTTCTTTGGCTATTCCTGGTCATTTTTTTTTTAATTTCAAATCAGTATGCCAGTGGCTATGAAAGTCACCTACGTGTGGGATTGAAATCACATTCAATCTACAGATTAATTTGGATGGGACTGACATCTTAATGATATCGTGCTCACATCCATGAATAATACAACTCATGGTTCATTTAAGTACTTAATTTCTGTCCAGTATCATTTAAGTCATCAGAATATAAGTCAAACATCCGTGTTGCTAGAACCATCCTAGTTCATAAAATTCAGATGAAATTTAAATTAAGTTTCATTTTTCATGTTATTTTCAATTGATTATGTTGGTAGGTACAATGGGTTTTATATATTGCCATTGATTTGTGCAAATGTATTTATTTTGTTTTTCAGTGGTGTTTAGTAGTTTCCTTAGCTTTTCCTATATACAGAGATATAACATTAAAGAAGGTTTTATTTCCAGTATAGTCCATACACATTTTAGTTTAGTATTTTATCATTATTTTTTTAAACAGTAAGGGGAAAGTGAGAGGGAGAGAGAGAGAATGACTTTTATTTAGTTTTTCGAATGACTTTGTTGCTCTGACACTTTGCTGTGTACGTGATGCTAGGGTTCAAACTCGCATGCTTGTACATGCCAGACAAAGCGCACTAACCACCAAGCCACCGCACCAGTCCCTTTATTTTTATTCTACTAAATTAATTACTGCACTTTTTTATTATTTTGCTAACTGTAAAGCTATTAATTCTAGTATAATGTTTCGGGATGAGAGTGAGTATATTTGTCATGTCTTTATTTTTTAAAGAGAGAGGGATGGTGAGAATTAATTTTATTTAGTTTTTAGTTTTTCATGAGGCTTTTGTTGCTCCAACACTTCATTGTATATGTGGTTACGGGGTTTGAATCCACGTCCTCTCTCATGCCAGGCAAGAGCTATAACAGCTAAGCCACCACTCCAGCCCCTTGTTTTTAATTTTAGGAGAAAGAATAGTGTTTCACCATTATTATGTCATCTGTGGTTTGTTTGGTAAATGTCACATCAAATTGGAAAAGTTTTTCGTTCCTTTCTGAGGTTTTCATGGATCACAAATGGTTGCTAATTTCTCTGCATACATTTTTGCAATTATTGAGATGATCATGTTGTGACCTATATTTCCTAATTTTTAAAAAATATTATATAAGCCTTGTAACCATTATACAAAATTCTCTGGTTATGATGAAATACCTGCTTCACATATTATTGAGTTTGATTGATTTTTTAAAATCTGTGCATAGCTGGACATGGTAGTGCATACCTGTAATCCCAGTAATTTAGTAGATACAGGCAGGAGGATGGCAAGTTTGAGTTCAGATTAGATAACTTAGGCTTTCTCTCAAACTAAAATAGCAAGAACTGAGGATGTAGCCCTGGGTAGAGCTCTCCTGGGTTTAAATCTCCCGTACTATAAAAAATAAAAAAATAAAATTAATGCATTTGTGTTCATAATAATTGATTTATAGTTTTCTTTCAATTTATATTTTTTATGGTATCATAGTTCTACTCTCAAAGTAAGTTGTAAAACATTCCTTCCTCCTAATGATGGTACATTATTGCAAAAAAAAAGCAGCTTTTTAACCTCCAAATATTTTTATTTCTTCTTTTATTTCCAAATGTAGTTTCACAGAGCAGAGGATTCTTAAGAACATACATTTCATTAGAATTCCAATTATTTGTCTATTATCTTGCTTCCGTTGTTTTTAGGGAGACTTCAACTATTAATTTCAGTGGTGTTCATTTCACAGCTTTTGATGCATTTATCATTTTGGGTTCCAGCAATTTGACCGTTATGTGCCCAGATGTGGTTTTGTTTGGATTTGTATTATTTGGAGTCATTGAGACTCATTGATCTGTAAGCCAATGTTCTCCCACCAAATTTGGAGGACTTATGGTCATTATTTACTCAAATACATACTTTTGGCTTTTTTCTCTTTTCTTCATTGGTCCCTCCAATTACATGTGTGTTGGACTTCTCGATAGTAGACTATGGATTTCTGAAGTTTTATTTGTTTTCCTTGATGTTTTTATTCTCTGTTCTTCAGTTCCTACAATATCTGTTGAAAATAGTTTATCTTCTGCTTTTCCAATCTGCCATTGGGTAAATCTGGTGTTCCTTTTCTTTATTTGTGTGTTTTATTGTATATGCTCATTGTGTGCAAGATGATGCTTTTGTTTTTTTTTCTTAAGAGAGAAGGACAGTGAGAGAGATAGATACAGAGACAGAAAGAATCAATTTTTATTGAGTTTTTCACATGGCTTTCATTGCTCTGACACTTAGTTGTGTATAGGGGTCCTGGAGTTTGAACCCGTGTACTTGTGCATGCCAGGCAAGTGCTGTAAGCACTGAGCCACTGCTCCAGCCCCCAAGATGATGTTTTAATAAATATTTGCCTCATTAAAAATTTATTTCAGTGATGTATATTAACCTACCCATCACCTTCCATGGGTACCTTCGTGTGTGTGCATGTGCATGTGCTGAAAATGCCCCAAATCAGTATTGCAACATGATTGACTATAGTTCTAATGCTGTGCATTAGTTCTCTAGACTTACTCTGGCTACCTAATTGCCACTTTGTACACTTTGATTGGCTTCTCTCCATCCTTCCACCCTTTTCTGGTAACCATTGTTCCATTCCCTGTTTCCGTACATTCAACTTTTTGTGAATTTCCACATACAAATAGATATTATGGTGTTTGCTGTCTCTTCAGGCTTATTTCATTTGACATAATGTCTTCCAGGTTCAACCATGTTGTCACAGATGCCAGTATCTCCTTTTTTAAAGTTAACATTTCATTATACATGAATCATTTATTAACAGATGAATGGATAAAGAAATCATGATATTATATATACATGTATCAATGTATACATAATGTACACATATGTATATGTGTGTATATATAAATGTCTTTATCTATTCATCCATCAATGGACATTTAAATTGATTCCATACCTTGTCTAATATAAATAACATCTCCGGGAGGTCTTAATTTCATTTTCTTTAAGTTCATACCCAGAAGAGGGATTGTTGGGTCATATGATAGTTCTATTTTTAATTTTTAAAGGAATCTTCATACTGCTTCCACGTGTCTGTACTGATTTATATCCCCACCAATGACACAAGAGGGGTTCCTTTTCTCCAGGCCCTACAAACACTTATTATCATGTCTTTAGATGATAGTCATGCTAGCAGCTATGAGATGATGCAAGGTTGGGCTTTTGATTGGCATTTTCTTGATGATTAGTGATCTTCACACTTTTCCATTTATCCTTTAAGTATTTTCATGTCTTCTTAGCAAGAATACATATTTAGATCATTGTCCAATTAAAAAAAATAACAGAGAGGGACAGTGAGAGACTGAGAGAGAAAAAGAGAATCAACTTAATTTAGTTTTTCACGTAGCTTCCGTTGCTATGGTAATTAGCTGTGTATGTGGTGCTGGGGTTCAAACCTGGGTCCTTGTGCCTGCCAGGTAAGCACCACAACTGCCAAGCTACTACTCTGGCCCCTCCTTGTCCAATTTTTAATGGGTTATTTGGGGTTTAACTGTTGTTCTTTTTTGTTGTTGACTGTTGAGTTTTGTGTTTCTAGAATATTGTGGATATTAACTCCAATCAGATAGACGTCTTGCAAATATTTTCTTCCAGTCCGTAGCTACCTTCTCATTTTGTTGAGTGTTTCTTTTTTTGTACAGAAGCTATTTTTAATTAAATGTAACTACTTTTCATGTCAGTTTTTTCTGATATTTAGCTCAAAAATTTCTGTTTTGTTTTTTATCTCTATTTTTCCTTTGTTTGATTATATTCTCTATCTTCTCGTTCATAGAGTCATTTTCCTCATTTATTTATAGTTTCCTTAATTCTTGAGACATATTTATAGTGGTTTTGTAAAGTACTTTTCTACCAAATCTGAGACCAGGCACACTCTGAGTCAGACTCTGCTAACTTCCTTTCTCTGTATATGGTTCATAATATGTTGTTGTTTTGCATGACTACTCATTTTTGGTTGAAAGGTAAATCTTGTAGGTCATCTATCTTAGTTATTTTGAATACTGTTATTTCCTTTTGATGATTAAAAAAGTCTAGCAGATCGTAATGATCTTAAACTGTGAACTGTCACACAAATCAGCATCAGATGTTGCTTCTGCTCATTTCTTAGAGTGTCCTGTTTTTGCATTTTTATTCTTGATTTGTGTGTGTGTATTCCCTTTCCCTTTTCAGTAAAGGATTTGGACAGACTTTACATGTAGATTCAGAGACCCATCCACTCTTTGACTCTCTGTTATCAATATTTACCATATAAATTTCCATCTTGCTCTGTCATCTCCAGGCTTTCTCTTCTTCCACTTCAGGATAATAAGATTTTATCTTTCTATCACTTCAGCATACACTAGGTAAAAAGCAAAACCAAGAAAAGGAAAAAATAAAACCAGCAAATTTCACCCAGTGCAGTTCTATCTTTTAGGAGTAGAAACAACTTTCACTTCTACCCCTTACTGACCTCCGGGGTCTCCCGTGGGCATGTGTAATTTAATGATCAACAAGGTATTCAGAAAGATTTTCTACTTAGATGCCAGGTGTCAGTTTTACTGCAAGTCTCCTATTTCCAAGAATTCTTTCCAAAATGACCAGTGGCTTTGCCTGCCTTGAGTTCTGTCCTTCTACATCTCATGCCTATAATTCTGTGATTTTTCACTGTTAGAAAATCTCACAAAAGGGCTCGAACAGTGGCTCAGTGGTAGAGCGCTTGCCTGGAATGCACGAGGACCCGGGTTCGAATATCAGCACTGCATACACAATTAAGTGTTGGAAAAACAAAGCCAGATGGAAAAATAAACAAAATTGAAAAAACTAAAAAGAATCTCACAGAAGAGTAGCCTTAACAAAAAGGTTCGTTTCTCTGTCATTTATAAATATTTATAAGTGGCTGCTATGGATGTATTAATGTATCATCACTTTGGTGACATCAGGGATGCAGGGTGCTATTTTTGTTGTTATTATAGTTGAACCACTTCTTGCCTTGTTGTCCAAGATATGGTTGCTGCATCTATAACAATTGTGTTTTCTAAAAAAAAAAAAAACACAAAAACCCAAGAGAGAGAGAAGTACAGAACAAAGCAAAGTGACATTTCCAGGATGAAACACTCATGTTGTGCAGCCATCACACAAACACGTGCACACACACACAAACACACAAGCCCATACACACTACTTCCCATTGGCCAGAAACTAGTCACATGTGATAACTGACTACAGTGAAGGATGGGAAATATAGTCTTTTTATTCAAGGTGCCATCTTATCAGCTCAAAAGATTCTGTTTGTCAAAGAGCAATGGAATATTGGGGTAGATAGCTAAACACTACAAAGCTATTTTTAATTGCTGTAATACACTCCAGATCAGTAGGAGCTGAGGAATGGATTAGAGGTCAGAGAATAATAATTATAGATACATCAATCAAGAAGTTTGCCTAGGGGCTGGAGGGGTGGCTCAGTGGTTACAGCGTTTGCTCAGCATGCACGAGTTCACGGGTTCAAACCCCAGCACCCACATACACAACTAAGTGTCAGAGCAACGAAAGCCATGTGAAAAACTCAATTAAAAAATTGATTCTCTCTCTCTCTCTCTCTCTCTCATTCTTTCTAATAAAAAAAAAGAAGTTTGCCTAGATATGTCCCCCAACAAAGTAGAACATATAAGCAGTTGGTAATTGGTAAAACTCTTCTATGCTTGCTAAGAGAAAGAATATCAGCACAGTTCCCCTACCTAAGCTGAAAGAGTTTACTGCTAGATTCCAAAAATGAACATGGTGTGTAATATCTGTTTTATTATTCTTTTCAATATATTTCTAGGTGTATTATCTTTCAGTAAGTTCAAAGAGTAGGGATACAGTGGTCTGTTGTTTAGTTATTAGTCACTGAATTCTCCTACCAGGAGAAGGCTTTGAGAACTCCAGAGCCACACAATGGCTACTGTGTGTTAGAGTCAGGTTGGATACAGCCTCCTATTATGAAATTCATCTCTAAGAAAAGTTTCTCCACCAGGACACAATTCCAAAACGACAACTTCAGATAAATTGGCCCAAAAAGAAAGTATGCTAAAATTATCTGGACCCAAAATCCAACAAGCCATGTTAATCTTATATAGTTGAAATCTGGCTCCTTGTTGACATAATTTACATGTTTGCAAATGTAGCTTTCTTACTAAAGCAACATGGGTTGGAAATTTTCTTTTCTTCTGCAAAATGAATAACCCATTCCTCATTTTCTCCTCTTGGAAAGACCAATGGTATTTGATCCATTACATGTTGCAATCAAAGAGTTCTCGTTGCTGAGATGAAAACTGTAAAAGGAGAAGCTGCAACAGCCACTTCCTGCCTTTGGAAAGAAGGGGATTTTCAGATTCTTTGTTTTTTAGAACCACATTCAGAAGTAGTTTATCAAAGATTTAGATGAACTCTGAACTGTTCTTTTGCAAAGAATTTTGAATTTATTAATATTTGCTTTGGAAATAAATGCAAACACAGTCGGGCTGCATTCATACTCAGGTCCAGTGAAATGATTCAGAATCTGGCTTTGCATAAATCTACATTTGCTTCCAACCCTAACACTTACTACCTACTTTATTTTGACCAATCTCCCGTGTCCTCATTAGTGAAATGACCAACACATTACCATCAAGCCCCCAGGGCTGTTAAGAAAATAAAATTGTCTAGAGAGATAAAGGAAGTTAGAACAGGGTTTGCATAAATTAGATGTCAATAAGTATCATCAATAGAGTAGTATTTATGAAAAATTATCTAGAAATGCATTGTATTTTAGATACACTATGCTCCACTAATTCAGAGATAATTAAACTATCTCATTTAATAGTAGAGTGATCATATAACTAGATAAACAAAATATATATGTATATATACACACATTTTATATATGTGTATATGTACACTATGCATATGTATGAGATGTCACAGTAAACAACTAAAAATCACAAAATCTGTTTTTAATTGTAATGATAAAATACAAATCAGTGGAGTCAGAGGAATGGATTAGAGATCAAAGAACTATGATCATAGATATATTAGTCAATATATGTGTTGCAGCTAAATGCTTTGAGAGATTTCCTGAGTTTCCTGACCAACAGACCTAAAAAAGCTCTGTCATAATAATGTATGCAGAGTACCAAATCAGAAAATGAGGAATATAGATTTTACCCAAAAGAGCAATGGCTAGGTTTGTGCCTTCCAAATTTTTTCCTCATGTTTGAGTAGACCCAGTTAGGGTTTCCCAGGGAATAAAGTTCTAAAATCCAAGGATGAAAGCAGGGAATTCCAACAAATGTATGGGCCAAAGAAAGGAAGCAGCGCACACAATGGTTTCCCTCTCCTGACCTCACTTCATTGAGCTTGTGTCTGAACAGGAGGAATCTGCTAAGTAAATCTGTGCAATCAACTTGCTGCTATAGCTGGAGCAGTAGGACCGAGAAGTTGGACCGCATGCCCTTGTGTAGGGGAGATCCAGATGATCCGGGGCTGGGATTCAGTTTCTTGAAGGTGGAGGTGGTGAACATCAGTACTGAGGAACAGGAGCAGTAACCAGCAAGAGCTAGAAAAGGTCCTGGTCTTTAGCAGCTCTTCTGTCTGATGAGTTGCAGCTGCCAGGTTCAATTTCCTGCTTGAACAGCAGACTTGGGCCAGTTTAGCAGGACTCCTTTGCCAATTGCTCTGTGAGTGTTAGAAGAAGTCATTTGGCTTTTGTCGTGTGACGATGGAGGTATTGGATATCCTCAACACCCTCTTGTGTATCAGCTATACTCCTTCCCTCGGTTCTCTTAGAATGACCTCTTATTTCCTGATCCAATGACTATCTTAGTTTGCACCACAGCTCTGGGTCCACTGGCATGATGTTGGGGACCAGAGACTTTGATAAATAAGAGAACTTTTCTGCTTGAGATTTTGGCAGTCCCATTGCCTACGAACTGATGTCAACCCAGAATTAGAATTAGAATTTATTAGAATCTTGGGGTGATATGGACCTCAGCATCACTCTTTGTCTTTCTGTTTGCTTGTGCTCCTTGTCCTCCATAGCTGACCTTCCTGTAAGCACCAACTCACACAGTCCACCAGCAGATCCCCTTAGTTCTATACTTAGAACATATCATCATCCATCTATATATCCCTGTTTTTCATTGCTACTACTGCCATCCCCCATCTCTTCTCTGTATAGGTGCAGAAGCTTTATCACTGCTCTGTCTCCTTCCAACTTTGCCCCTATACACGTAAGAGAGCCAGAGGGATCCTGATATGACATAATTTCTTGGTTTTTTTTTTTTTTTTTGTCTCATTCAGAATGAATGTCAAATACCTTGAAGACTTGCAAGGCCCTGGAACCTAGGGCCTTGTTGCCATTCTCACTTCATCTTCTTCTTACCGCCCCGCCCCCTCTGGATATTGGACTTCTCAGGAGCCCTTTACACACCCTCTAGCCCAAGGACCTCTCCATTTGCTATAATCCACTTTGGATCTCTCTGCTCTATTAAAGTGATTATAATCTACTTTGGATCTCTGTGCTCTATCAAAGTGATAAAATCAGTTAAGATGAAAACAATAGGTTTTGTTTGTGAGTTCTCTTTCTGCACTTGGTGTGTGACCAGGCATTTTCATGATTCAGGTCAACAAGCAGAAACCCACACCTATGAGGGACTAAATGCCATGCTAAATGCTGGGTTGTATACTCAACAGCCAGGGAAAACCCAAAAGGAACAAATATGGAAGAAGTTGACACACTAAAAAAGTACCAAATAAAGATCTGTGCAGGAGACAGAGATTTGGTCTTATTTGAGAAGGGAACATAGGATTAGGTTTCTGGAGGAGGTGGAATACTGATGAATTTTGAATGCAAAGGAAGAGTGGAACAGACATAGAAAGTAGGAAGGGCATATGAGGGAGACTGGCCAGCAGGTTGCCACAGTTGCTGGGAGCAGTGATGGGTTGAGACCCACAGGAGATGAGTGAGGACAGGGAGAAGGGCATATGCCACATCTCCCTCAGCAATGTGGGACTCACTGTTGATGAGGGAGAGCCAGTGGCGGCATCTAAGCCGGGGGGTTGCACCATCCAATTCTCCTGGAGAGAGCTCACTCTGGAATTTACAGAAGAAATGTTTAAGAAGGTGACAGAAAGACCAATGTTGCAACAGTGAGGTATGATGGTGATAGAATATTTTTTTCTGCCTCAATAACTGCAAAAATTATTCTTTCTTCTCCTTATTTTTCAAAAACTTGTCAGTTGTAATTTTATTTTCTTCTGTGGGCACTCATTATTTTTTTTTCAGTGCTAGGAAGGATTTTCTTCCTCCTCTTTTCTTTTCTTCCCTCCTCCCTCCTTCTATTCTTCCTTCCTTTTCCTATCTTTCTTCTCCTGTCTGACATAACTTATTTCTTTTTGGTCCCAAAATATCTTCCAAGAGTCAAAAATGTCCACAGATAAACTTTCTGTGTTCTATTCAATATCTGTCTGGTCATCTTTTATCATATTAATTTTTTTTCCTTCTGCAATTCAGGAGAACATGTCCAGAATGTCCTCCATTTAAGTGATTCTATTCACCTCTATTAAGTTGTTTATTTTCTCTCAATGCAGATTTAAATTCTACGGGTAGAAAGAAGCAAGGCTGCCGCTGGTTCTTGTTAATTTGGTAAGTTGTATGTCTGCATGGCAAAGGACCTATGAAGCCGCTTTCTATGGGTCTTCCTATTCATCTTGTTTTTCCTTAGTCTTGACATACCCTGTATACCTTTACATGCCGCTCAATTTCCCATTTTGACAGTATTTCATCTTTTTTAAGTTATTTGTCTTTACTCCTTGTTGCATTTTTATACAATTATTTTTCTGTATAATTATGCTAGCAAGAAAGAAAAATACATCAAAGTCTTCTAGTCAGATGACATTTGAATTTATATATCTGGGCATAAATATCTAAAACAATGAAACAGATGTGGATTTTCTTTTACGAGGATGAGAAATACTTGGAAATAATTATCTTTAAAGGCTTACATGAAGTTTAGCGAAACATTATTTGGAGATCAACATTGGAATTCAGCTTACTTATGCACAAGAGATCTGCCCACCCCTTCCTACAATTACCTTTTTCTGGTACTGCTTTATACATATTTCTTTCTTCATAGCAGTTTCTTCAAAACCAAAGAATACAGACTGCTAGGCTGGTATACAGAACAGCCTCAGGAGGTGAAGGATATTACATGTCTCAGTCTTAAATGACCACCATGAGTAATCGACCTACCATTCCTTATTCCCAGCCCTATGTAGGGTCACTAATCCTGCCTGCCTGTTATCAGGGTTGGACAAACTGAAACTTTACCAGCTCTGACCACCAATTCCTTCAAACCTGATTTGCAATGGTTGCCAATCTTTCTATTACTGTAATTGCTGGCTAAATGAACTATAATTATATTAAGAAGTAACTCTGAAATATGTATGCACTTTCTGCTAATTCTCAGAATATGCATGGAGAGGGAATTGATTCCTTGTGCTTGGAAGAACCATTAGGTGGTGTTCCCTCTGGGACCTGTCATTTAGAAATCTCCTTTGCATTCTGGGGAAATCAAGGTCATATTCCCAAAAGTATGGGAGAAAGACCATGGGAATTATTAGGAATCTCAGGGTTCTCATGATATGATTGATAGAAGCAGTGTTTCCCCAATGTCCAAAGAACCCCAAGATCAAGTCAGACACCTTTTTAGTCTTTTTAGTTTCTAAAACAAGATGAGATTTAGATTAAAGTTTGTATTCTGTTAGTCTACTATTTTAAAATCTATGCAGAGACTTTCAAATATTCCCTCTCTTCAAATGCCTCTGCACTATAATCATACTTATTTTTCTCCCTCCTCCTCCTCCTCCTCCTCCTCCTCCTCCTCCTCCTCTTCTTCTTCTCTTCTTCTTCTTCTTCTTCTTCTTCTTCTTCTTCTTCTTCTTCTTCTTCTTCTTCTTCTTCTTCTTCTTCCCCCTTTTTAAAGAGAGACAGTGTTGGGGGGAGAGAATCAATTTCATTTAGTTTTTCATGTGACCTTCGTTGCTCCAACACTTCATTGTGTACATGGTACTGGGGTTCGAACTCACATTGTTCAGGATGCCAGCTAAGTGCCTTAACTGCTGAACCACTGTTCCAGCCCCAATCATCCTTATTTTTAAAATAAGGAGACAAAGGTATTGAGATGGAAAAAATTTTGTCAATTTTTGCTGCTGGCAACCAAGATCATACCATCTCATCTTGATCCACTGAGTCTAAGCTGGCAGCTATGAAAGAGATATTTCCAGAATCATGAGAGATATTTTCAAAAATGCCTCTGACCTGGCTAAGGCCAGAGGATGGTAGTATAGGTTTGTGTCAGGGTGAGCATATATTGAGAAAGGAAGAAGATATTTTGCTCAAAAGGAATTCTATGCTGTATGTTTGTCTGGTATTTTAAATGATTAAATGTGTCAAATAACCCACAACTTCTGTCTCTGGGGCCACCTGCTTCTTTGATAAAGCTCCTATTTGAAAGGTTGGGGAATTTCTGGCTTATTCTAGCTGGCTTAGGTGTATGCTCCCTTTGCCCTTTAATTTCGGTAATGATGTTGCTGTCCTTTCTTGACAAACCAAAAGGGATAAAGTGGGCTAGACTGTGCTGTGGGAAAAACGAACCTCAGCATATGAATCACATTGAATAAGGACACAGTAAACCTAACACAGTTCCTGCCTTCAAGGAACTAGAAATTTTGTGGGAGTGACCAAGAATAAATAAATAAAAAAGAAAACCCTTATTAAATATGTTTCTTACATGGTATGGCAGAGACTATTTGTTACCACCCAACATCTATGCATTCTTCTTTCCTTAAAAAATTGTTGCAAGCTTCCCTTGCAGCAAGATCTGCTCATATGACTAAGTTCCGGCATGTGACATGTTATGTGATATTAATAGGGAGATTGATTAAATGAAATAGACTCCTCTGAAGTGTTTTCTGCTCCCTACAAAACAGATGTGACAGTTGGAATTTTAGCTACTGTGAGGTGTCCCAGAAGGTGTAGGCCACTTAGAAGTCCATAGGACTTGTGGGAACTTAGAAAAGTTGCTATTATACCCATGCTCCAAATCCCTCCACCTGCCTCTGAGGCTGCAGTAGATGCTTCCATGCGTAATGCAAAGACTTGCATGTCTCTGTGTCTCTACTTGAGAAGGGTCACTGTGGCTTGCTCTATCCAGGGCAGGGCAGTCCAGAGAAGAAGGGATTTAACACCCCTGGAATGAGCTTCTCAGCAAGCATGGGTGAAGTTACTGGCTAAATTCTTCAGTTGTACTTCTCTTTTGGTGGGGCAATTCTAGACACAGTCTGCAGAACCCCCAGAAGGTCTCTATTTGCTCACTGGAGAACTATTCCATCCTTGCTTCAGTGCCCAACACCCACCTTTGTGCTTCCTGGGGTCACCTCATAAACAATTTCACAGTACTCAAACTTTGATGGTGAGATGACTTTGGAGGAACCTAAACCATGACAATATAGAATATTCTGACTCGGGCTGACCAAACGGTTTCCTGCTTGCCAAATCCAATTGCTTTGACCTGCTGCACTTAACCACCCCCATCTTCCTTTCGCTATTGAAACTCTGTTTTCCCTTGATTGCTATTGTCACCTGTGTGTTCATGCCTTCTCTGTTCACTTTAGGCCTTTACCATGTCAATCTACCCTTCCAGAACACTCCCTTATATTATCTATCTGTTATGGTTTGTATCTGGAATATCCTGAAGGCACGATGCCCAATGCAGACAGGTTCAGAGGTGGGGCTCTTAGGCCATGATCAGGGCTCTGATCTTATCAGCAAATGAATCCCTTTGATATTTTAATCACTCAAATGGACTATTGGGTGGTAACTGTGGTGGGCATGGCTGAAAGAAACAGATCACTAGGGGTGGACCCTTGGATAGTATATCTTGACTCTGGCTCCTTGTTTGTTTGTTTTTTTTCTCTCTCTCTCTCTGCTCCTTGGCCACCACATACTAAGCAATTTTTCCTCTATTGTGCCCATCTGCTATGAGGTTCCTGGCTTGGAGCCAGTCAATAATGGACCGAATCCTCTGAAAAAATGAGCCAAAATAAATTTTCTTCCCCCATGTTGTTCATGTCAACAATTTTGGTCACAGCCATAAAAAGATGACTAATGGTATTGTAAGTACCAGATAACTTTCTGCTTTCCCCCCACTATTGTACCTACCCTTCCTTTCTTATAAACCTTTGGCACTATTTCTCGGCAATGGCACCTTCCACTGTTTCAACCTATACTCATCCTACCTGTTCTGAATGACCTGCACCATCTATGGCTCCCTTCATGCTACCTTCATATTCCCAACAGAAAGCGATGGGTGCTCCTTAGCAACACACTGCTCTTTGTCCTGTTTACCATTTTTAAATATCCTTTTGACACTGAGTGATCCCTTGGTAAATATTTGCTTAAAAGGTCTAGAATTAAATTTATTTTTAATAAGCTTTGCTTTTTATCTTACTGGTTTCTGTAGGGGATAACTTTGCCCATAAAGTTTCCGTTATTTGAGTTTCAAAATTGCATATGGGCAAGTCATGTTTCATTACATTAAAAGGTAGTTTTTGAAAATCAGCACATTAGATTCTTCCCTTCATTTTTTCATGGAGAAGCCTACTTTCATGTAGGCATGCATGGAAAATACCTTCCATGAACCTCTTTTTATTTTTATTTTATGTGTTCACTAACAGAAAACTCGCTTCTAATGATCACTGAGCTTCACCCACCAAACAGAATGTAGAACGAAGCTGACAGATGATAGGAAACACATTTTATGTCCAAATAGTAGCAAACCATTTGCATTAAAAAGTTTATTTGAATATTCCAAATCTTTAGAAATCTGGTGGTTAGAGGCAAGAAGTTTCCCTGTCAGTTTAAAATGAATCCACAGGTTTCAAATGAGTTCAATTTTACACTATTTGTGGGACTGTAAATTTGTACAACCAGTATGGAAGTCAGTATGGAGATTCTTCATAAGACTAGGCATGCGCCACCATGTGATCTAGCTATACCACTGCTTAGTATTTGTCCTAAAGAATTAAAGTCAGCATACTATAACAATACATGTATACCCATGTTCATAGCAGCGCAATTCACAGTAGCCAAACTATGGAAACAGCGTAGGTGTCTGTGGAAGCTGGAGATGAAAAAGGAAAGAAAGTTGGGAGTGGGGAGATCTCATGGAAATCAAAGGGAGATCAGCAGAGGAAAGAGTCCAGGGGTGGGCAGAGTGGGGGAAGTGCTGGGGAGTTATACTGATGATATTATATTGATGCTATATTATATGCATTTAAAAATATGTAATAACAAATCCCATAATTATGTACAACTATAATGCACCAATAAAAATGTGGAAGAAGAAAAAAAATGGTGCTTGCCTTTGTGCCATCTAATTCTGAGTTTAAAAATTATGATTAACATGCTGAGGGATATTTGAGAAAATGTATTAGCAATCACAGAAATCAATTTTCTGTCAATCTGATCTCCCTGATGAAACGTAGCATGTAGCTTCCAACTGAAACCTCTTGAATTTCCTTGTTTTGGAGTTGACACTTACTGTGGATTATTTTCTGATCCTAAAACTAAGTGCTGTGTCCGTTGGTTGCTGGTTCTTGAGGAAGTTCAGAATATTCCATCTTCTGTCATTGTATTTCCTTCCATTCGTCTCCTGTGGGAGCAGCAGTGCTGGATAGTTGCCATCAATGAAAGGAGCTTCTGTTGTTTGGTAGATATGTGGAGGAAAGTGAGAAGAGGGTAAAGTTGTCAGACAGCTCTGCCACTTTGGATGGGCTCATGCGAGTCAAAACTAGGGAGCAGGGCTCAGCAGTCTAAGACAGAATCCTGTGAAACTTTTTTACTTTTCCCTCTTGCTTGGTACATTTGGATTCTGTGTGAAAGATTGGAAGGGCTTCTTGCAAAAGAAACCTATAAAGTGTCAAAGAAGTTGGGTGGAGAAGAGAGGGTTTAGGAGATGTCTTAACTTGTAGTCACTCCAGTTTGGGAGGATGAATTGTACTGAGAAAGCACCTCCCCTGTCCTTACCCTTTACCCCAGGACAAAGGAGTGCAAAGATGTATTGTCATGTATTTGCATCAGTTGTTGGAAATGGGCTACCATTTCTAGGCATAAATTTCTAGGCTTCTGGGAAAGGCAGCCCCCAGCCCAGAGGAAATCTTCCAGAAGAGATTACAAGTGTGAATCACTAGCACTAAAGAATCCCAGTAGATAAAAGGTAAGCGCATAGACTGGTAAAGAGCAACTAGGTAGAGACATTGAGCATCACAATTATGTATTGCTGAAATAACCGTAGGAAGGAGTTCATACCAAGAAACCTACCAGACCTTCCAAAGCTCACCAGCATTCAAGAGGTGTAAGCTTACAAGCAGATATTAGAGATCACCAACAAAGCTGTTTGTCCAATAAGACAGCATCCTATGGGAGTTCAGAGATACTGAGGAGTCCATCTTGAAGGCATCCCTGCAGTCATTGGAAAGGTCCTGCTGCTCTGCCAGCAAACTGTAACTTTCCATGTATACAGAGACTTCCAATCTTCCTAAGGATGTGTGTTTGGACCAGTGGTAGCTCAATTCCCACGGCTGATCAGCGGTTGAGTGCTAGATCATATCATAACCAAAGCAATGCCAGACCATCTGACTTCTACTGCTGTGCCTTATCTCTTGTGCTTGATCCTGGAGGGGCTTGCCGGCCTGTCAGAGTCACTCCAAGTTTTATCAGGAATTGTCTTCCCCGGTGTCCTGAAAGAAACAGCTTTATCACAGGTCTATCTTTGGGAAGGGATTCTTCTAACTCCGTTACCAGCTGTACCACAGTTGTCACAAGCTGAACTGTTCGAAATACATAGAGAGGACACACACACACACACACACACACACTCATGCACACACATTCATAGAGGCTGCCTGTGGCTGAGCTGGGGAAAAAACATGGTAGGAAAGGACTGTTATAACCAGCTATGCTCAGTGGCAGCATATTCCCCATATAATCCACCAAACTGGTTATGAATAAGATCAGAAATTCAAAATTCACAGTTCATAGAGTCCCTGAGAAGATGAGTTCAGAAGTTCTCCAGAACGGCCTTCCTACTTTGCAGATGAGGGCCTTGGCCTTGACCGCTCCTAGCTGCACCACGTTTGTCACATCACTCCACTGTCTACGCCTACTTCCTCTGGTGTAAATGAAGTACTCAACTGAGTCAGAATCGGAACTGGAGACGTTAACACTAGTAGAATCCTTAGGATGATGCCCAACTTATAGTTAAGGCTGTAAGTGTTAATTAAATATAAATAAGTATAAATAAATAACTTGCCTAGGGTCAGTCAGTTAATTGGCTCATGTTATTAAAGGGTCATTAAGAGTTTTATTGACTTAATATAAAATATGAATATGCATCAATATTTTATAATGATTTAATTATAAATACTTAACATAAATTAGCCAACACACAAAGATGTCAGGATACATTTACACTCAGATGCATCAATGAATCAATGACAGCAATAGCTAAACACCCTGCCATGAGTTTTATACGGAGAAGAAATTTATTTCTCATTATATGATCTTGGGCAAGGGATTTGGTTTCTCTAATTTCCTCAAATGTAAAATTGAAATAATAATAACAAAAATAAAAATAATAATTGCTACCTCATGAGGTTGCTTAGGGATTAAATGTAAGAGTGCATCCTTCACATATAGAATGTTTAATAAAATGTAGTTGCTACTATTACTATAATCATTATTTATAGTATCTTTGTAGGGATTTATACTATTCATCATTTAGGAAAAAACCATACATGCCCAGATATCCAATGTTTGGAATAGTAAAACAAGATGAAAATACTAAGGTCAGAACCTTTGATCATATAAATTGCTGTTGTCTTGGCTGATTGTTTCTGCATTCTCTATCCTGAAAGCAAGCAAAGGCTAGAGTAGCCAAAGCACCAACTTTCTTAAAGCTCATAGAGAGGCAGAAGCCGCAGTTGTAACTTAGAGCGACCTACAAGGCTGCCTGTCTCTCCATTTCCATACAGAGACTCGGACATAGCATACAAGATGAGCCAGGGACTGGCCGAACAGTGCTGTATTTACGCACAAACACAGGCCACAGAATAACCAGGGAGAATACAGGGGATGCTCATTAACAATTCATGTTCACAAGGAAAGAGATACCATTTTGCACCCTCTCAAACAACTCTTGCTAATGAGCAAAAAAAAAAAAAAAATTAAAACTACCTCTGCTCTCAAGAAAGACAATTTATGACATACTGCATTCAATTAGCAGAAGGCTTGTCAAAGTGTGATGCCCAAACCAATGGTGGCACTTGAGATGATTTTAAGTAGAATGATGACAAATATCTCAGTTAGGACCATATTGATGTCTCATAAAAGAAAACCTGCTTTAAAAGTTGCTTAAGCAAGTTGGGAGTTCATTTTTTATTGTTCAATAACCCGAGACCGTACTCTATCTAGATTTATTCTGAACTATCTTTTCAAAAATTGAATTAATTATTCCAATTGACAAACAGTTTATATATTCATTGTGTACAACATGGTGTTGTGAAATATTGTGGAATCAATCATTAGTTTCCAAATGTATTACAGAACACACATCATTTTTTTGTGGTGAGATCACTCAAAATCCTCTCTCATAGTGACCTTTGGGAATCATAGGTACACAGTCACTGAGTTGTCTCATACATCTGCTGAACTTCATCCTCCTATCTAACACGAGGTTAAGTGGGGCTCTCAACCTCACTCTTGCTGCCACACTGACCCAAGATAGCAACTTCATTGCTAACATTGCGATATTTTCAGAGTACGAAAAAGCAGGAGGACAGGTAAAGCCATGTCTCTGCCCTTAAAGCCGCTTAAAAGAGTTTTCCCAGAATTCCCTTTGAGAGACTTCTTTCCTGGATGCAGAACCTGGTCTACGGATGATTGAGGTTGAGAAAATAGAAACCCATCAGTAAGTAATGGTGGTGGTGGATTCTAAGAAGTGCAAGAACTGAAAAGGCTGAACTATGTGCTCAGGTCTTTGTGTGTGTGTGTGTGTGTGTGCGCGCGTGCCTAACACAAGTGGCACAGGAGGACCTACCCATGAACACATTCCCTTTTGCACACGTTTGAGGGCACATACTTTCACAACCAGCATACTGAAAGAAAAGCTTCTATAAGCTGGACTTCTGACTCTACAGAACTGCTCATGAGGGTGTGCATTATAACTGACGGCCAGCATCTGACTCAGGTCCTTGCCCAGTAATTTCCACCTTTATTGGGTATCTGTGGATGCTGCTAAATCTTGAGAAGAGGTAATGGAGAGGTTCTCCTTATTAGCTCAGGCTGGAGAGGCATCGTCTAGTCGTCTGAAGTGTCAATAAACACTGGCCTTTAATGGTATTGGCTTAGTGATAACCGTTCTGCGAATTTCAGTTTGTCATTATGAGGTTTGACACTGACTGGTTACCTCTGGGAGGGGCTCGTTATCAGGGAGGGAAAGTCAATGCCAATCATTGGCTCCTCCAGTCTGTATTTTCAGTAAATGAATTTGTAAAAGTGAGCCAAGGATGTGTTCCTTATACTCACAGATGTAAATTAGAAGATCTAAAGTGACTTTGAAAAAATCTAAGAGTGAAGAATAAAATTTAAACTGGACATTATCAATCAAACACACTGCCTCAAGGAAACCACAAGAGTCTAATTAAGGGGTACAATAAAGACATGAAGTCAAAATTGCGACTAGAGTAGGCAGAAAGAAGGAAAATAACAAGGTGGCAAGCTGACCGTATGCTGAAGAGAAATCAAATATGCATTGTTTAATTGGAATGAATAACATTATATCTGAATTGTGTTTGGAGAAAAATAACCCATGTTTAGTGGTGTTAACCCAATTCTGAATAGAGGTCTGGTTCCCGGTTAGTTGCTACTTTTTTAAAGACTGCCTTATCACTTATACCATAAAAATCACCACTTACAAGTATATAGGTCAATGATCCTCAACAAGTTTGTACCTTTTTACAACCAATTAGACTTTTAGAATTGCCTTCATGTAAAAAATCCCATATGTCTATTTGGTGTCAATCCCCAATCCAGCTCCCAGTCTCAGGCAAGCCCTGATCTGTATACTCTTTCTATAGATTTGCCTTTTCTAGATGCTTCTCATGAATGAGATCACATAATATACCTTTCTCTGTGTAGTTTGTTTCACTTAGCCTAATAATCTGAGGTCGGGTGAACGTGGAGGTAAGCACGCTGGGCATAGGGTCCGTGCTAAAAGTGTCTAAGGCTCGCCCACTGCACACCCTTGCCAGCAAGTAGGATCCTTTCATTTATTCCATGTTTAATGTTCTTGGTCTCTTAATTTTAATACTCTGCTTTCCTGGATCCAAGAATCATTCATCAGTTATCTAATGATGATGATGGTGATGGTATTGAAAACAGCAGCAACAACTGGGAGAGCTACCTGGTCCTCTTCCTGTACATTTAGCAGCCCATTTAATCTGCACACGAGCCCTATGAGGTCAGTCTGTTGCATGATTTCCAGAGTGGAGTCGGCAGTAGAGGGCTAGAATAATTTCCTAGCTCTGTTGTTCCTAGCTCACTGTCCATGTAACTGGAAGAGTTACGTAACCCTTCGTATGCTCAGTTTCCTCATCTGTAAAATGTAGATGCAGGATTTGTAGGAGCATGACATGAGATGATGCTGGTAAAGTGTGAGGCACTTTACCATGAGCAATGGCACATGGCATCTGCTCCTTATGTGACAGCCACACATGGGAAAGTTGAGATACATAGAATGTGAGTAGTACACCCATCACAGAGCACACAAGAAGACCTTGACGCCTCCTACAAACGTGGGGTTTAATCACATCTCGTTTTATCTGTTTGGGATGAAACACCAATCCCAAACAATTTGTCCTCCTAGGATCATGACCACGTCTACCCATTTCATAACTCTTCCTCATTCATCACATTGAGTATGGCCACTGTTCAATGAAGATTTGTTTCATTTACTGTTTACACATCCTTCTGTAAATCTCTCCCCTTTTCCAGGGAATTCCATCAAGGGTAGGTTGCAATGGCCACTGTGGTCTCTGAGAGGTGAGCCAGTCATAATGCTCAGCGGAGCTTCGCCTCCTTCAGTTGTGTTGCATGAACCCAGAAAGGCCACTCTCCTGGAGGAGGACCCACAGTTGACAGTTACCTTGCCAGATGAAAAAGATGTGACACCAGGGATAATCAGGGAACTAGAAGAGCCTCTAGAAAGCCCTGGAGACAGTGCAAAGTCATCACACCCAAGTGTGAGCATCCTGGGAAAAGTTGGAAGAATATTTAAATAGACGCCAAACAATTGATATGGCAAATTGAGAAGGCTTCAGTTCAACCTTGGGGGGCGAATGTGCAGCCCTTTTGGATTATGGAGCAGTCAACTCATTGGGCTGTTTCTCTGCTCCTGCCTGCTGCTGCTGCAGTTGGGAGTGAGGAGCTAAAGTGTCCCCATGCCCTTGGGTAGCTCCAGCCTCAGATTGCAGGCTCCAAGCTGCTCTTATACTTAGAAGGAGTAAGGAAAGATGGAACCAACATTGACTTAGTAGCTTTCTTGAAACAAATAACTAGATCCAGATCAGTTAGTTATTTCACGTTTTTCAAATCCTTTCAAGAACAACATTAAGAAAACTTACATTACCTTTATTTTATAGATCGGAAAGGATAGACACAGAAAACTCACTAGACAGAAGTAGTTTCCCCTATATTAATTCCCATACTATCTTGCGATTTCCCCTCCAGTGCAATTAACTCCCATATGTACCTATTTCTAGTATTTCTTTGGACGGGGCAGTGTTGAGTCTTGAACTCAGGACCTTGTGCATGTTAGACGAGCGCTCTACCACTGAGCAGCCTCCTCAGCCCGTGTATTTAAGGCCTATTTTCCAGTGAATCAGAAGTTCCTTAGGAGAGAGGCCACTGTTGCCCATCTTTGCTACAAGTTTCCAGAGTCTAGTCTAAGACCCAACAGAAATTAGGAACTCAAGCAATGACTATCGCATAAGTAAATAAAAGAGTGATGTGATACCCTCTCAAAGTTACAAGCTAAGGACAAACCTAAAGTGTGAATTTTGAAGCACCAGACTCTAAAACGTAAAACTTCAGATGAATTGTTTAGTGAAGTCCCACACCCTCTTCTCTATTGATAGGTAGATCTGAAAGGTGAAGAGAAGTCCTTGACCAGTCGACTTTCACAGGACTGTTCCCCTATAATCATCCACATATTCACCCACATATTTATTTATTTATTTAGTCCTTGAGTCAACAAATGGAATGCGTAACATAAAGTGTTGTTTTAAGCCTGAAGGTGCGATAGCTAATAGATATGACTCTCATACCATGGGCCTGGAGTTCTAGTGGGAATCAACAGAAAAGCAACATGGGAACATGCAAATGAACAGGGAGCAAATCCCAGAGACGGCTGCAGACAGTCAACGATAGCGCGTTATTAACCCACCCGGAGAAATTGACTAGTATCTATGGACCCAGCCGTGTTTCCTTGCATGTTCTTCGGATTGCCCTTTCAAGGCACATATGAGAAAGCTCCTAAGTCATCTAACAACTTTCTTCCCATCCTTGTGTGATGAGGCAGGCTTGTCATCTTCATCCAAAGTTATGCCTTTTCAATAGTTTCAGTTTTAACAGAGTTTTTTAAAAATTAAACAATGCATTCAAGTATACAGGATAATAAAAATTACATTTCAAATACGCAACTTAGTGAATAGATTCTGGTTAGATCAGCTACTCTTCTACTCTTCCGAGAGACACATATCTGTTACACCTTGTTTCCTTTGGTTCAACATGCAGGGGAACTACAGCAGTATATGAGTGGTTCCTAAAACTTCTTTTTTTTTGGTACCAGGGATTGAACCCAGGGGCACTTAACCACTGAGTCACATCTCTAGCCCTTTTCCTTTTTTTAAATTTTGAGACAGGATCTCTGTAAGTTGCTCAGGGACTTGCCTAGTTGCTGAGGATGGCTTTGAACTTGCAATCCTCCTGCCTCAGCCACTGGGATCCCTCCTGAGCCACTGGGATTACAGGTATAAACCACCACACCCAGCTTCTCATTGGGGCACGTACATCTGTTTCAGAAGAGAAGACGAGTAACTGATCTCACTCGAGCCCAATTAATAGGTTGCTTATTTGAAATGTAATTTTTTATTATTCTATGTATCTGAATGCATTAATGTCTAATTTTTACAAAATGTATTATTAAAATTGAAAGTATTAAAAACTCCTTTTTATTAAAGGGAGGGGAGAGTGTGATTTTTTTTCCATCTTTTTTTTGTTTTTCCTCCACTTGGTTGTGTATGTGGTACTGGGGTTCAAACCTGGATCCTCATGCATTCCAGGCAAGTGTTCTACCACTGAGCCAACTCTCCAGCCCCCAAAAGTTATTTTTATAGGAACTATTCCAGAAGTAATATTAATTGCATTTTTCCTATTGTAGACATACTTCATGAATCTTTCTTGACAAATAGTTGACCAAGATCTACCAAAATTTATGGCCTGTTTGATAAGAGGCTGAAGGCATTATTAATAGGAAAGAGTACACATGAAAATCATCAGATTGGGGGATGTATAAATACAGGAAGGGAATGGTGAGATTTGTTTTAGGGCAGGCTTTCTCAAACTCAGTGTTATTGACTAGATGATTCTGTATTGTGAGGGTTTGTTTCAGTGAAATTTTGCATCACTGTGACCAAAACACCTGACAAGAATACTTAAAGGAGGGAAGTTTATTTGGGACTCATAGTTTCTGAGGTCTCAGTCCATAGTTATACCATCATTGTGGCCCCAAGTTGAGGCAGCACATTATAAGGGCAGGACCCACCGAAGGAAAGCAGCTCAGCTCCTGGCAGGGACTGGAAGGTGAGAGAGTGGGGAAGGGGTTGAGGGAAGATGAACCCTTTCAGGGCACATTCCTAGTGGCCCACCTGTTCCAGCCACTCCCCACCTGCCTTCAGTCACCATCCAATCATTCAACCTAGAATGGACCTGTTAAGTTACAGCTCTCATAATCCAATGATTTTGCTTCTGAACATTCCTACTTTAATACACGAACTTTTGGGGTATACCCCATATCCAAACCATAACAGGAATTATTCTGTGCGATTCAGATGTTAGCAGCATCCCTCAGCTTAACTCACTGGACGCAGCTCCACCCAAGTTGGAATAACCAAAAATGTCTCAAGACGTTGCCAAAAGTCATTGGTGAATAGAATCACCCCTAGTTGAGAACCAATGGTTTGGGACATTTTAACATTGAAGTACAAGAAAGGATTTCATGTGAAGATGGCTGGCAAAGTCAGCAGAGTGAACAGAACAGGTTAGGATGCAAAGCAAAGATAAAGAGATATGCATGTGAAAATGGAGTTCATGTCAGAAGTTACGAGACTACTAAGGAAGAATGTGCAAACACAGAAAAGAATAAGGACAAGGACAGTTTTGGGGGGACATTCCTTACATTTGGAGCATGATTGGGCAAAGCAAATCCAGAGAAAAGAAATAGGAGGAGGTGCTGAGCTGGCAGGGTGGTCAGTGAAGAAAGCTGAGATTTCAAGACCAAAAAGGTCAGGAGAATTTCAATTATATTACTATGCATGCCTCAAGCATTTTAGAATATTAGAGCAAACATCCTCAGGTTTTTTTTTAATGGTCAGATGAAAAAGCTATGTGGTTAAGAATCATTTTGATCAATGACAGTTGGAATGTGGGTCCTGAAGTGGATAGGACTTCAGGACTTTTTGGATGGAAAAATAAGAAACCAACTTTAATTGTTAAAAAAGAGTAATATATCTTAAAAAGACCAATGATAAATTTAAAAATTCAATTATCAGAAAGAATCCCAATGCAGAGTCATTCTCTCTTTTTCTCTGTTCTTACTCTATTTGTGCATTTTCTTGATTTTTATATTTATATTTTCTTCACATTCTAGACAATTTCTTTTGTTTTTCATAGTACAGAGAAATGGCTGCTACTCACCGGTCATTTTATTTTCTAAATGCAACACAGTGTTAGACATATCTGTTACTTCTCTGGGTATATATCTGGGTCTGGAATTTCTGGGTCATAAGGCATAGAAGTCAGTTCAACTTTAATGGATATCGAGATATTACCAAACAGTTTCCTAAAGTGGTTAAACAAATGTGTACTCCGTCAGCAATGTGGGAGAGTTATAATTGCTTACACTTCCCTGTGGTTCTCTTTTTTTTTATTTTTTATTTTTTAGTTTATTTTTATTTTATTTATTTTTTTATTTTTTTTTCTGTGGTTCTCTTTTAATTTGGTGGTGGAAACTAAAATTTTTAATTCAATTTATCCATCTCAGATATATAGCATATATCCCAGATATATACCCAAGAGAAGTAACAGAAAATATTTTCTAAAAGGTATATTTAAGAATGCTTCTTATAGTAATCTTAAGCGTAATCCCTAAAACTGGAAATGATCCACGATGTTTATCAACAGGGACATTATATCCACAGAATAATATAAAATAGAATAGATGTTATTTAGTTTATGCAGTATTTGTTAAATTATGAAATAAGTGGCTAATTGAATGGATGCAGACTTAACAGAAAAAAAAAAAGAATGCTGCTGAGTAATATCACAGGATTTTCTTCTGGGATAAATCCTGGTCCCTGTGTCTGACAAAAATTCAATGCTATCAGTCCTTGAAAAGTAAGATCCTCATTCATTACCTCAGAAACATGGGTGAGAGTTTTGGGAAATGCTTTGCAAAAATTATCTGATTTAATCGTCCCAATAACATTACAAGTTTGTGATTTTTTCCCTCAATTTACCCAAAAGGCTTAGACTTTAAGCAACCTATCAATGGTCATTCAAATCACCATGAAGCAAATCTGAAATTTGAACCTACATAACCCCAGAACATTCAACTGTGAATTTTTTTTACAAGGTAAGTGTGATCATTCAACTCTGGCAGGGGTAGCGGATTTTTACCATTATATTGTCGATGGAGATGCAATCACTCTTCATCAAGTGAACGTGTGGTTAGGCACTTTGAATAGCTATATATTGAATCAACTGCATGAGACTTTAGATCATTGCAGGGCAGTTGTAGCTTTGCATTGTAAATGGAGAAGTTATTTCAATTCTGTTGAAAAGCTATCGTACAATACTGATTGGTTAGGCATCATTTAAGTATATACAACTACTTCTGTTATTTATTACACTGTAATAAATCACCCCAAAACTTAGTGACTTAAAATAACAATGAGCCCCTCTACTCATGATTCTCTAATCTGGACTGTGCTCAGCAGGGCGGCTTGTCTTTGCTCCACATGTGGGGTTAGCTGACTGACTCAACGTGTTGTGTTTGCAGGCAGTTGTCAGCTTTACTAGGCCTAAATGATCCAAGGTGTTCTCATTAACAAATCTGGCACCTCGGCTGGGAAGGCTGCAACAGCGGGGCTGATTGGGCTTCCTGATTTCGTAGTGGTCAGCACCCTTCAGGGCTTTCATACCCACAGTACCTCTCATGCTAATGGAGTCTACACTAGACTTCTTCAAGAGACATTGCACTTCCCCCACATTCTCAGTGGAACACTCACATTTTCATATGTGAAAAATCTGAAATTGTTTTGGGACCCTAAATTATTGTTTAGGACGATGACCACAGCTTTTGCAACCTACTGATGTTAAGTCTTCCGGCAAAGAAAGCGTCCCATCTTCAGCTGCTAGCCATGCCATAAAAATGGGTGTATGTATAGCATAATGATTGCATCTCCACCTGTCCTGTAATGATCCCATCTCCATATGCACCATACGCAAGGGAGCGATTGCCTCTCTTCCTGCAATGTAATTATAACAGGTTTATCAGCAATGCAAAGATCCCAGTTTCTACCTGAAATGCAATTGATATCATCATTATAGGCAATATAAGGAGCATATCTCTACCATAAATGTAATTAACACATTGTCTTTTGCACATTAAAGATTGCATTTCTCTGGCAAATGCAATAACAGTTCTATCTGTAGTGCAATGATCCCATCTATTTGTGCGAGTTAATTATCGCTTTTCCACTTGCAGAGCCATAATGATAGGTATTCCTATAGGGCAGTGATTGCATCTCTGCCCTCGGGGTAATGATCACATATGCAATGCAAGATAACAAAATTATCCTCAGGGCAATGATCAGATTCCTTTGCACAAGGTAATGATAATATATCCACTTTAACCTAAAGATGACAAGACTCTGTCACCACTCTGATGCCAACCTCTCCTGGAGGGAGAATGGGTGGCAGACATTGATGCAGCCTGCATTCACCTGGATCTTGTAGGAAGCTGACATTCTACTTAAAGGTAGCAGAGTGATAAGAACTCTAGTGCTAGAAACAAACTCACATGACCCAGACTCCGGCTTTGGGAAATAGAGAAAGCTTCTCTGAACCAGGTTGCAAAACTCGATGATGGTTAACAAATTTTTTTTTTTTTTGCAAAAAGATCAGAATGAATATAAAACTTCTTTCTCAGCATAAAGCCTGGCCCTTAAGCAATATTTATTAATCTTTTTCTTTCACCCTCAAGTCTCCAAGTTGGTCTCTGAACTATATCTTTGTCCTGTTTCCTCCCAGCACCACCTCTCCCCTCTCAAACCCCGACTAATAATAAGAACGTTTCCCTTTCTTGATGTACTTTTGTCCCCATCTGACTGTGCATGTTCCTAGGCTTCCTATGTTTCAGAATATTGCCTTCTGAGTCCATTATTTTCCACTCGGAATGCATCTTCTCAGTTTCTAAAATTCCTTTGCTGGTTTTCTTGCTTGGTGACCACCATAGGTGTACATTCAAAGCAGGAAACTGGACATCCGTTCACGTCTCACGATTTGTATCCGTAATCAGGCAGCAAGTGCTGTTGCTTTTGTCTCTGAACAGCATTCACCATACGCTCACCTTCAGTCTGTCCCATTGCTTCTGTCTTAATCCAGGTCTTCCGCATTCTCTTGAATACTTATTTAACTGCTCTTGTGTTGGGAAAGTTTTTCTAAGGAAAAAGGAAAAGATAAATGAATTTGAGTATGCCAAAGCTCTACAATGCTATTAGATCACCAACAAAACAACAGCAGTCGAAAAAGTTAAAACGAACAAAGAGTGTTTCCTAGGTATTTTCCAGATAAAATATTAGTATTCTTGGTAAACAAAGATCTCTGTCAATAACTAAAAAGTTATGAATATCTCAATAGGAAAATAGGAAAGTATAGCAATAAGCAGTTCATTAAAGAAGAAATTCCAAATGCAATAAATGTAAAATAAATTTAATGCATAGTAATTAAAATAAGTTCATATTTAAAAAGCATTATTAATTGTCATTCATAGTATTTTAAAATGTAAAACCACAAAATTTTTGGAAAAAAATGACAACTGTCTTAATAACTCCCTACAAGTAACTTAGCTGAGGCTTGAAGTGGTGGCACAATCCCAGCAACTCAGGAGTCCAAGGCAGGAGGATCACAACCTGGAGGCCAGCCTCAGCGACTTACGCCCTAAGAAACTTAGCAAGACCATGTCTCAAATAAAAAGTAAAAGCTAAATAAAAAGGACTGGGGATGTAGTTCAGTGGTAAAGAGCCCCTGGGTTCATTCCCAGGTACCAAAACAACAACAACAACAACAAATCTTACTTGAGGGGGCTGGAGCAGTGGCTCAGTGGTTATGGCTCTTGCTCAGCATGTGCAAGTACATGAGTTCGAAATCCAGCACCCACATACACAACTAAGTGTCAGAGCAACGAAGGTCATGTGAAAAAGTAAAAAAAAAAATTGATTCTCTCTGTCTCTCTCTCTCACTGTCCTTCTCTCCTTTTGTATTGAGAAAGTTATTTTTTGGACAACCATACAAGTTTTTAACAAAATAATATAAAATATATATAGATTCTGAAGATTAGATTTACCCCCAAGAGTGCCCCCCAGCAATTACCCACCGTTATCCCTGCCTTCCCCTTCCCACAATGTCTCTAAAAATGTATTAGGTTGTATAACATTACACCTGATCTGGATTTAACACATGATAATAGACCATCTTTCTCAATGGCCAGGGTCTAGTTCCAGCCTCCATAGATGAGTGAAGACATTCGACCCTTGTTTCTCGGGTTATGCTGATTTCACTCAGCATAATTTCTTCCATAGCCATCCATTTATCTTCAAAGGCTGCAATATCATTGTTTCTAATTGCTGAGTAAAACTCCATGGTATTTATGTACCGCAGTTTTTGGATCCATTCATCCAGTAAGGGACATCTGGATTGTTTCCATGATTTAGCTATTGTAAATTGAGCTGCTATGAACATAGATATTGCTGTGTCACTATAATGTGCTGATTCTAAATCCCCTGGAAAAATACTCAGGAGAGGAATAGCAGGATCGTATGGTGGTCTCATCCCTGGTTTTTTGAGGATTCTCCACACTGCTTTCCAGAGGGGCTGTACCAGTCTGCAGCTCCACCAACAGTGTGTAGATCCCATGAGAAAGTGTCCTTTTCTCTTAAAAAATAAAAAACCTTACCTGAATCTCTCCAGCGTTTAAAAGAGTAATACACAGAAAGACAGGCATCTTCAGATACAGGGACATTAACAAATATATATGATTTGATATGTTGGAAAGGAAAAATTTTAAAAATCATGAAGAAAAGCAAAATCCTCAAAATGATCATCTGAATGAAGTTCTGAAGAAAATTTCCAAAAAATGATCATACCCGAATATGCTGGGAATAATGACTCTGAAGTGTAAGGAGAATAAACAGTTAATTGGATGGAAAGTTTATAGAAATATACACATGGGGAAATACATTTCTAGACATTTTCAAGGCAAATTAATAAGGAAGTATTAGTGGCCATTTTTAAAGATTCGAGTAACATCCACATTAGATACAGAAAACACTAGAATTGATACTATGGGAATGATACACAGGTGCTGTGGGGGATATTTTAAAAGTGCATCTAAGAATAAGAAGTAAGGAAAGAAGATAAAAACGGCAAGAGAAAAAAATTGGAATAAATAAGAAATGGAGAATGAAATTGGAAGTAACAGGTTCTGTTGAGGAAAGAGGCTGTGAATGTTTAGCAAGACGAAGGAGACAAACATGACATTTGTCATTCAAAGAAAATTCTATAATATAGGGGGGAAACTGCATTTCAAACCACAGAGGTTTACCAAGAACCAGGTAAAAATCAGAACGAAAGCTCTGGGTCTGTCTATGCTTTTTTTTAAAAATTAATTAATTTATTTTGGTGGTGCGGGGTCTCGCACATTAGGCAGGTATTCTACCACTCAGCTACATCCCAGTCTCCTAACTTCTGATTTACGTATCTGGTACAGGGGTACCTAACCACTGAGCAATTCCCCGTTTTTCTATTTGATTTTGACACAGGGTCTCCTTGTGTTGCTTTGAGCCTCACTAAGTTTCTGAGGCTGACTTTGAACTCAGGATTTTCCTCTCAGCCTCCCAAGTCCCTAGGATTACAGGAGTGCTCCCCCACACCTGGCCTAACTCCTTGTTAAATCTTAAGAATATTGCTTTTTAATAAAGAGAGAGGAACAGTGAGAGAGTGAGAGACAGAGAGAGAATCAATTTTATTTAGTTTTTCATGTGGCTTTCATTGCTCTGACACTGTGTTGTGTTCGTGGTGCTGGGGTTCGAACTCGTGTACTTGCATGTGCCAGACAAGCGCTGTAACCACTGAGCTACTGCTCCAGCCCAACCTTAAGAATTTTTTAAGTGCTCAAATTATTTAGACAAAAATCATTAAGACTTAAAAGAAAAAAAAATGTTTGTTTAAATCTATCTCGTTTAGTAACACATCCGAAACATAATACTTCAGCATTTAAGCATTGTTATCTTACTAACGAAGAACATTTCAAATATGTTAACAACTTGGAAGGAACAAGATCTACCTAATCTGAGACTTTTAATCCCAAACATGAAATGTTAGAAGAAAATAAATGGCCATTGCCACCCGAGCGCTGAGGAAAACAGACCATGCACATTTTTAAATGTGTGTTTTATTGTGTTTTGCTGTGTTTTTCTTTTAACTAAGCTGCCAAGTTGTTTTCCACTCAAGGAAAACATGCATTCTTTGTGAAATATAAAAATATCTGAGCTAGCCTTTTGGGCAAGGAGCCGAAGTGTGAGAGGAAGAGAAAATAAACAAAGCTGAAGAATGTGCACAAAATGTCAAATCACACGAAGGTGAAGGGTGCAGGAGAGACCTCAGCAGAACAACAAAAGCAATAAAAAGAAAAAACAAAAACAATCCCGTCCCACCTACCGTCTATGTGGTTAAGATAACCAATAGAAACTTTGGAAAGAAGATATATAATGTACACTCAACATTGCGATAACACAAATCCATCTCCAATCCCTTAATTTTCAATATCTCAAAGTACATATGTAAATGTAAAAATGAAAGTGAGTTGATATCTTGTTTCGGCAGACTGAAAATAAAAAGTAATTTGTACTGAGCACATCCAGATTTTTTGTAGTCGTTATTCCCTGTGCAAGACAGTACAACGCTTTGTGTCACACACTGCGTTCGGAGTACTCGGCAATCCAGAGATGAGCTACACATGAGTGTGTAGGTAGGTTACGTGCAGATAAGATCCACTTCGTATAAGAAACTTCCGCATCGGAGGATTTTGGTATTAACGAGGGTCCTGGATCTGAGACCCTGTGGATATGGAGGAATGACTGTATGTGGCTTTTAATGCAAAAGGAAGAATTAGGAAAAAAATTAACCAAGAGGACTGATGCATGCGTTAGAGCGTGTGTGCGTGTGTTACGCCATTTAGGGCACTGTCACAAGGCAAAACCTCAGACAAAATGTTTGCCATAACAATTTATCAAAACAGCAAAACAGAACAAGCACGTGAGGAAAAACTCGTGATCCTTGGAAGACAGCAACCCTGCCTACAGGAAGGCCCTGCCACCCCCTGATGTTTGTCACCTCCTGATCTTATGTCACTTGCTCCTTCTTTTTTCTGGTGGGGGGAGGTGGCTGGGAGAGGATGCTAGGGATTGAACACAGGGGCACTTAACCATTGAGGTACAGTCCCAGATGCACTTTTTTTTTTTTCTTTTGAGACAGGATCCTGCTAAGTTTCTTAGAGCCTCAAGCTGCTGAGGCTGGCTTTGAACTTTCGCTCCTCTTGCCTCAGCCTCCAAAGCCACTGGGATTACAGGCTTGAGCCACCAGGCCTGACTTTCTTCTCTTTTAACTACAAGTTACTGAAAGATGAGACTTACCCTTCCACATCTTCGTAACCCTAGACCCTACGTAAGTCCTACTGTATTTTAAGCCTTTAGCAATTTTGAAGAAAATAAAAGAGTAAATGAATGAAAACTTTGATTACCTATTGAATTCCTATAAATGTGAACTCTTTACTGAACAAAACTCTTGGGCACACGTCTTTCAAACTAAGTTGTTATTCTACATTCTTTTTTTTTTTTGGTCAGGGCTGAGGACTGAACTCCAGGTTTGCGCATGCTAGGCAAGTGCTCTGCCACCGAGCTAAGTCCCCAACCCCTCCACATTCTCTTATAACACAGTTTGGTAGTTTTTTTGCTCACTGAAAGTTTTCTCAAAGGTCCCCATGAATACCATATGAGTGTTTCTTATTTTTTGGAAGGTTATTATGTGATAAAAGTTGAGGCAGGGTAAATAGTATGTTCTAGTGTGTGCATTGTAAGTGTATGGGTGAGCATTTGTGCATGCGAGTGTGTATTTGTGTGTGTTTGTGTGTGCGTGTGTGTGCATATACTGATCGATTCCTTTCAAAGGGTGAGGACAGAGGAAGAGGCAGAGGTAGAAAAGATGAACTAGGCAGAAGGAAGACCATTTATAAATTTGGGACCACAGAGAAGCTACATATGCTCCTGAAAGAGGCTAGGCAGAGGGGAGGAGCCTTTGGTTTGGACAGAGACTATGCATCTATTTTAAGAAAATGAAACTGTGGGAGAAAGGAGTATCTTTCAGCCAGCCTTTCAAAGGGAAGATTAAGAAACTAAGGAAGTTGTGAATATGTGAACAGGAAGAAGAGTGTTCAACACTAGGTGTGTATTCAATACCTGTGCAAATAAAAATATTCACCTAGCACCCGGGTCTTGATTTCTAAACACCATTCACCAATTAAAATGAACCAAGGCTTCTTGGAGAAATAGTTGACTCCTGGACTGGTATAGAATGAAACTGTACCATTCTGTAATGCTAGGAAGGAAGGAAGAACTCAGAGAACAAAACGATACTATTGTGTAAAGGACGTAAGGGCCAACACAGAATAGCTCCTAATGGCTAATGCTGGGGCAATTTGAGTAACCAGATAAAAAAATAGCATTAAAAATAGGGGCTGGAGCAGTGGCTCAGAGGTTTCGGCCCTTGCCTGGCAAGTACGAGGACCTGGATTCAAACCCCAGCACCACATACACAACTAAGTGTTGGAGCAACAAAGGCCATGTGAAAAACTAAATAAAGTTGTTTCTCTCTTTCTCTGTCTCTCACTGTCCCTCTCTCTTTAAAAAAAAAGGGGGGGAATCCACTAAGCTGTATTGATATAATAATTGAAAAATCCAAAAACAAGGGAGAAGGAACACATCTTCACTATAAAAGAGGTATGAAAGAAATAAAATCAGCCTTCAAATATCACAGAAATAATGCTGTAGCCATAATCCATTGACAAATACTGAAATCAGCCTGGAGATATTTAAGGAAGTAGAGGATATCTTCTCCCACACTTCCCAATATAGTGGTTTTAACACATGACCAAAATATACCATGAGCTTAATACAAAACTAAAAGATCTTTGATACTCTCCCTTCCAAGAAGTGGAAGGGTTTAATCTCTCTTCTCTTGATTGTGGACTGAACTTAGTTACTTTCTTCTAAGGAAAAGAATACATAAAAGGAAAAATTAATAACTTCATAGTAGAGAAACCTAGAGAAATTCATTCCCCAGGTAATCAAGGTTAACATCAAATAATAAAAGATACTGAGATCACGTTTTCCTGATAAAAGGCGATAAGAACCATACAGCATCTCCTTGATAGTCTCCATTGAAATCAATAGCCTGAGGCATTCATGAGAAAACACCGGACAAACCCGAACTGAGGGACTTCACCCACAACACAAGGCTGGCCGAGCACTCTTTAAAACATTTCCGGGTCATGGAAGTCAAGGAAGGACAGAAGGAAACTGGTAGATTGGTGGGTCCGAAGAAGACATCATGACTAAATGCATATGGTGTCCTGGATTGGATCCAGAAGAAGAAAAAGGAAAAGCAGAATTCCAGAGAAAGCCTGTAGCTTAGTTAGTGAACTCTATGAAGGCCAATTTCCTAGCTTTGATAAATATGCCACGGCATTGTAAGATGTTAACGTCAGAGATGCCATGGAAGGATAGATGGGCACAAGACACTATGTTTACAATTCTGTAAATCTGAAATTATACCCAAAAAGGCAAAGATTAAAAATGTGCATGTGTATATGCAATTGACCATCCCAGACCTTCTTCCATCCCCAAAAGGATCCTAGGGACACGGTCACATTTGGTTAAATAGAATTCTTAGTACCAAATGCTCCCTTCCCGAAGAGTCAGGAAGTTGCAGGAAGAGTGAATTTTGTAACCTGCCTCTTTTTATAACTTTTCTCATCACACTCTTTATTATATGTATGTCTATGTATATATTTTCCTGGCCCTTTATTTTATTTAGGCCTTTCTAGAGTTCAACTGTCGCTTGGGGTATCAAACTAATTTTCTCCTCTGCAATGATTGCAGAGCTGCCTGCATAATGAGCCCTGTTATTGCTCTTGTTATTAAGGAGGCTGCTGGGGACATGGATGAGAGGGAGGCTGCAGTCCAAAGCCAAGGGCTCCTCCTGACACCGCCAGCCCTCCCTCAAGGACTGAGACCATTGGGCCAAGGGGAAAAAGCCCATCTGGGAAGAGATGCAGAGGATCCAGCTCCTTGAAGTGAACAGATGACAGGGAAGTGCGTTGGCTTTGAGGCACTGACGCTTGTTATTTATTCAATGAAAAATAAAGTCATTACTTATTGACCACTGAAAGGACAGCATATATTGAGAGCAAACACCACGTCAGCTGTTGTCTTGGGCGCTCAATGAACTAGCATCTCATTTACTTCGCACAGCAAGCCTGCAAAGAAGACGTAGTCATCATTTGTTTATAGAAAGGAAACTAATACTAGAGATCCCAAGGGATTGCCTAAAGTTTTCCACGTGGTCAGGAAGTGGCAGAGCCCAGCAGTGTGGTAAAGTATAGTCTAGACCTCCCCAGGGCATGCGTTTATACTGCCGTAGCAAACAGCAGCAGGAAGCTGGTTTCCAAAGCAGTCAAAAGCGTCAGTGTCCCAGATTTTAGTGTACGTGAATACAAAAGTTTGGATGTTGAATGTTCCCCTAAAGCTCATGTGTTGAAGGCTTGATCCTCAATGCAGCAGTGACCAGAGGCGGGACCCTTCGGAAGCGATTGGATCCATTTTCTGTGGATTAATCCACTGAGGGGATGGCACTAGTAGGAGGCAGGCAAACTGTAGGAGGTGAGCCTACTTGGAAGCAGTCAGCCTCAGCAGCATGCCTTGGAAGGGTATTTGTTCTCCGCACCTTGAGTTGGGCAGCTTTGCTCCATGACACCCTCTTTGCCATGATACACTGCCTCACTTTGGGTCCATAGCAATGGAGCCAACTGAACTTGAACTGAAACTGCTAAAACTGACCCAAAAGAAATCTTTTATCCTTTAAGTTGTTTTCTCAGGCACTTTGTCACAGCAATGAAAAGTTAACACAATAAATAACCTCAAACATGGTTAATGAGAATGCTGGCGTAGGAGGTGTTGAGTGGACCCTGAGATTCTCATTTCTAATAAGCTCCCCAGCTGATGATGACTCTACAAGGCAGTTCGTGGTTCACCCTTTGAATAGCAAGAATGGAAAACAAGATTGGAATCCCCTAGTATGCAGTCACACCTTAGAATTTAAAGAGAAAAGTAGACATTAATGGGAAAATTCAAATACAGTGTGCAAGCACTACCCATTATTACATTATTTGCTCTTGTTAATTTTGTTTTAATGAATTGAATAGATTTACTCTCAGGGTAACAGTTTAGGGTAGGCATTGAATGCAAATCATCATAATGCCTATGGTTTCAGGAACAGTGGAAGAAAGGAAAGGGTTTGTGTGTCTGTCCTTATGCTCTGGAAGAGACCTACATTATTCCCACGCCGGTGTCCTAGCCTTTGGTCTCGGTAACAACAAGGACCAACTTGTTCTCTTATTAGTAAATTCTGAGAAAGACCAAGGGATACTCATCTATGAAAGACTGGCAGGAGAGGTTGAACATGTGACATGTATTTTTTACAGAGCAAGGTAAAGACGGAGATATTTTGCCATATGTGTATTATTTCAGTGCTGTTTTGTTTCCCCCATTGGTTCACATAGGTATCTTTTCCAAAAGCTGAATGACCACATGTGTGTTGGTATATTTCTGGGCCCTCCCTTCCTCAGCCGATCAACATACCTTGGCTTACACCAACACCACACTCTCTTGATAACTAACTTTAGAAGTACATCTTGAAATCAAGTAGTGTATCAAGTAGCACCCAAATGCTGTTGCTGCTTTACAAACTTATGGTAGCTATTCTTCAAATTTATATGTAAATTTTAAAACAAAATTTTAAATGTCTATAAAAAGAGGCACAGAGATTTTCAACAGGATTTTATTCAATCTATAGATCAACTTGGGGAAAATGGATATCTTAAAAACACTTGGTATCAGACCTATGAAAATGTTTTCCTGTGTTTCTTCATTTCTTTAGAAGCTTTTTGATATGTAGAGTTTGCATGTATTTTGCTAATAGTCCCCGAAGTGATTCATTTTTCCTAATGTTATTATGAATACTATTGTTTTTAATATTATTTCCATTTATTCTCAGCTATCATATCAAGTACAATAGATTTTTAGGATTTAATGTTATATTCTGTACTTTGACTGTATTCAGTTACTGTTTTAACATTTAGAAAAATATCTCTTGGGATTTTTCTATGTAGAGTTTTATGTATCCTGTAGTGAAAACAACTTTTGTTTCTTTTTTCCTCCCATCTTTATGCCCTTTATTTATTTTTCTTGTGTTATTACATTGACTAGAATCTCCAGGATAAAGTTGAATATAGTTGGGTAAAGGCATGTCATCTTGCATTCAGAAATAATGATATTTACTCTAGGTCTATTTTAACAGTTAGGTAGATAAATAATATTAAACTTTTTAAAATGAGAAGTTAAACCTACAAATTTGCTTCTATTACTGCTTTAGTTATGCCTTACAAATTTTTCCGTGTTTTATTTTCATTACCATTTAATCAACAATGTATTTTAATTCTCCCTGTGAACCAAAGTTTTTCAATAGTATTTTAAAATATACTAATAACATTTCAAATATTTGGTGATTATTCAGAAAATTTATGTTATGAATTTTTGGTTTAATATCGCTGTGCTAGAGAACACCCTATGTAAAATATCAAGTTTTTAAAATGTAAGAAATTTGTTACGGATTTATATATATGATCTAGATGGGTAGATCTTCTATTAATGTTGAAGTGGTATATCTTCATTTTCATTTGTTTTCCCTGTAGTATCCTAGTTGCACCATGGATTAATTAGGAATTAGGACTATGTCATTTAAATTTAATAATTTGGTATTTTATAGAAATAGATAGCATACTTGAAAACTTCAATTATTTTAGGATTTGAAAACATGTTTATCATTGATCTTGATGAATATTTGTTATATACTTAGGAATGTGTTTCCTGACCTTGGTGGAGTCGGCATTCTGTAAATTTGATCAATTTGTTGATTACATTGAGCAATTACATAATCAATTGCAGATGTATTTGTGTTGAATATCCCACTTCATTTGTGATGTCTTCTTTCTCCTTTCTGTCCCAGTATTGGCTTCATGTATTATGATTTAGGTGGATTTACATTTAGGATAGCTGTGTCTTCTAAGTGAACTAACTCTTGACATTCTGAAGTATTACTCTGGTGAAGTTTCTGGTTCTGAAGTCTACTTTCTTTGGCTTTCCTATCTTACTCATGATTCACATTTACATCAAATGTTTTTTTCCCATTTTTCCTTTGACCTATCATTACCTTTATTTTTGCATATACAGAGTAAAATTTTATAGATATCATACAAGTGAGTCTCACTTTTTTCTCCAATCTAACAGTCTGTACCTTTTTGCTTCTGTGATTTATATTTTGCCTCTTCTTCTGCTGGAACTCCAGCTTTACTCAGCAATATGTGGCATTTTCCCAGGTCCCATGTATATCTTGTGCTCTTTTCTGCATTTTATTTTATTACTGTTATCAATTTCCTATGAGTATTAATCACAACAACTATCTTCTTCTCCTTCATCTTCTTCTTCTTCCTCCTCCTCCTCCTCTTCTTCCTCATCCTCTTCCTTCTCCTCCTCCTCCTCTCCTCTTCTTTTTTTTTTTTTTTTTTGGTTTCATGGATTGAACCCAGGGATGTTTAACTGCTGAGCCACTTCCCCAGCCCTTTCTACTTTTTATTCTGAGACAGGGTCTTATTAAGTTGCTTAGGGCCTCGCTAAGTTGCTGAGGCTGGCTTTTAATTTACGATCCTCCTGCCTCAGCCTCTTGAGCCAATGGAATTATAGGTATGCACCATTGTACCTGGCTAATCACAGCTATTTTTAATTATCATCTATTAATGCCAATATGTGGATCTCCCATAGATCTGCTTTTAGTATTTCTTTCTGTGACTTGATCTTCAATAATCTGTACTTTTGTCCTCCTATATCTAATAATTTATATTTTATTGAATATTAGATACTGAGCTTGAAAATTATAATTAAGGCTCTCAGTCATGTTCTATTCTTCCAAAGAAGGTCTGATTGTATATCTGGCAGGCAGTTAGACTAGGGGAAAATCATCTAAATCGAAGTGGGGATCGCACCGCTTCAATTCACAGAGCTTCTTCTCTGCAAAACGGAGCTGTCTCAAGCTTTAATCCTTGAGAAATAGTTTTTCGAGGTACCAACCAGATACCTAGGTGTTTAACACAACTGTTTCTTTGCGTGAGAATCTGTAGAGAAAACATGAAAGATTTTGAAACGGATAAGGGACCACTAGATTTCCTTTTAATGGGATGCCAGAGTCCACTAATAATCATCTGATTCTATAGGTATATGTGCTCTTTTTAATTAAGCCACATTTTGATTTAGTAGAGATAAAAATGAACTTTTATCTCTACTAAAATTATTCCCCATCATAGAAATGCAAACGGTATCCAGTGGAATGTGGTGATTATCACTCTGTGCATATTGACCAGTTTTTCCAAGTTTTAGATCAATTTGTAAATCCGTTTAAGTATTTCTTATCTGACCACAGGCAGGGAGTGCGTATAATTCTGCTGTGATCTGGTTATAACACTGATTAATTGTCTCATTAATTGATGAGCTAAATCAAATATTTGATATATGTTTATTTTATAGTATATGAGAGTCATCATTTTATCCCTTAAAATGCATTCTTTCATAGTCCCTGAACTCTCTTTTTGCATAAGGTTTTTATATGTCGGCTATTTCTTTTTTTTTTTTTCCCACATTTATTAGAAGTATATTGCGATACAGGATACAGATGAGGGGGAAACATTGTCAAAACTGTAGCAATCATTGTGTATAAACTTTGATATCCAGGGGTAATGCTAACACATAGATAAGCTACTGTGGGTTTCATCTAATGCAGTTTCCC
>PVKS010004367.1:0-94078 GCA_004027875.1 Aplodontia rufa | reverse complement strand
TGAATGGGATGCAATTAAACTAAAAAGCTTTCGCACAACTAAAGAATTAGTCAAGAGTGTCAAGAAAGAACCTACTCAATGGGAGAAAATCTTTGCCTGCTATACCTTGGACAGAGGGCTAATATGCAGAATACACAAGGAACTCAAAAAAATAAAACCCAAACCAACAAATAATCCAAGGACAATATGAAGAAAACACAAGGAAAACAAAAAAAAAAAAAAAAAAACACCAAACCCACAAATAATCCAATCAATAAATGGGCTACAGAGCTAAAAAGAAACTTCTCAGCAGAGGAAGTCCAGAAATATATGAGAAAATGCTCCACATCATTAGCAACAAGAAAAATGCAAATCAAAACTTCACTGAGATTCCACCTCACTCCTGTTAGAGTGGCAAAAATGAAGAATATGAACAACAACAGATGCTGGAGGGGCTGTGGGGAAAGAGGAACACTGTCACACTGCTGGTGGGACTGCACACTGGTTCAGCAACACTGCAAAGCAGTATGGAGACTCCTCAAAAAGTTAGGGCTGGAACCACCTTTTGACCCAGCTATCCCACTCCTGGGTATTTTCCCAAAAGAGCTAGAATCAGAATATTATAGAGATACAGCTTCCTCAATGTTTATAGCAGCTCAATTTACTATAGCTAGATTATGGAACCAACCCAGATGCCCCTCACTCAATGAGTGGATTCAAAAACTTTGGAACATATATACAATGGTATACTACTCGGCTATTAGGGAAAACGATATTATGGCATGTGCAGCCAAATGGATGGAGATGGAAAAAATTATGCTAAGTGAAATATCCCAATCTCAGAGACTCAAGGGCTGAATGTTTTCTCTCATTTGTGGAGGCTAGAATACAACTGGAAACAGTATGATAGATGGCTAAGCTAATAATAACCTCAAAGTGTATGAATTTTTACACGAACAGGGGGAACCTGGCCTAGGATGCCTGGAGATGTAGTAAGGGGGACAGGGACCGGGGAGGGATTAGGAAGGATATGAAGGAGACTGGAGGGAGGGAGTATGGGGGAATCTACTCAGAAGGAAACCTCTGACCTCCATGAGAAGTCCATTTAATATAGGGGTTTAAAGGGGGAACCATGGGGAACACAAGGGGGGAAACCATGGAATGGCATCAGCCTTGGCTAACTACGTGAATATACTTTTGTTCTTGATTGTTTGATAATGATTCCCCCTCAATTGTAAGTCCATATTCAACTAATTAAAAAAAATCTGGAGTCCTGGGATTCTTCTGGAGTGTAAAGCCAAGCCCGTTGCTGGGCCATGGCTTGCACCTGTCCTTCTGTTCCTGGAAGGAGGGACTGTTGCTGCGGTCACTGTCCTGTGTGTGTCCATTCGTGTGGTTCCTGATGTTCTGTGAATTCCCCAGCGCTCCTCTCCCCAGGTTGTGCCACACATTGCTCCTCAAGGTCCTGGCTCCATCCAGGGATTCCCCGCTGTGCGCCCAACTCCACCGGGGGAAGGCTGAGGCGCAGTGTCTGCTCCCTGAGAAGAGGGACAGGTGAGAAATTAAAGGATCTGTGGCAACGGATGGGAGGGTCCTAGGAGGGAGAGGGTGTGCACTACAATCTGGGGGCCTTCCAGGGATCCTGACAGACGAGGAAGAGTCGAGAGAGGAATTCGGGCACTATGAGAAGCTTCTGAAGGTCCGGAGGGGCCTCAGGGAGCAAGACGCTGAGAAAACCAGCTTGGCTGCAGTAGAAACTTCAGCTGGGGAAGAAGAGTTCAAGAGCAAGAAAGAAGGGGCCAGGCGTCAGAGGATGGGGCAGGTAGAATCACGGCCCTCCACAGCTGTCCAAGTCCTAACCTTGACATCTGTGGATGTGTGCCCTTCCATGGCCAGAGACTTCGTGAGCACGGCTAAGGGCCTTGAGAAAGGGAAACGATCCCTGATTATCCAGGCTGTCACAAGCATCTTTAGAAGACAAGAGTGGCAGCCTGAGAGAGGATGTGACGATGGAAGCAGAGGTGTTCAACCACTGGCCTGGAGAATGGAGGACTGGCTGTGAGCCCAGGAATGCAGGTGGCCTGTGCGGCTTCAGGTTCATCCTCTGATGACATAAATTTCATCCAAATAAAACCCAAAAATATTGTTTGAAGCCCTCCATGGCCTCAGACGACCTACAGGAGCAGAAACCACCTGCACCCGGTTTCCTGCTGTGTGGACAGGACCTCATTGTTAAACCAGCCTCCCTTCCATGACTTTACCACCCTCTCACAGTCAGCAATGACTTTGCTGCTCCAAGGAGTCCTTGTCCGGGAAAACAAGTTCCCAACTTTACTGTTAATTTCAGGAACTTGCCAGACATGTCCACTTGCATGTGCCTCAAATAACTCAACTCAGAGCTGGCCAAGCCCTCTGGTGCCCTGCCTTAACAGCCCCTCTTGCTGTCTTCACCAGTTCTAAACCAGATCGACCTGATCCCTTCCCAATCCCACTTGCGCTTTCGCCACACTGAAAGAGCTCCCAGGCTCAGGCCCTTGGATATCCCCTCAGTGATATCTCTCCATGTCACCACTCTGTTGAGAGGGTGCCTCCCTAATCCTGGGAAGCAGTAAATTCAACTCTGTCTGCTCAGAGGGTACTTGGGTGATATTTGGGGGGAGCCTGCGTTGGACCCCAACCAAACTTGGAACTTCCTGTCTGCCTCCTCTGCAAGGCAGATCACCACTGTCCAAGATGTCCACATCCTCATCCCCGGGACCAGGGCAAAGAGGAGTTAGGTGGCAGATGGATTTATGACAGACATGGAGATGACTTCAAGGTGAGATTTCCCTGGATTGTGCAGTGTCAACAGCAAACTCAAAGAATCCTTCAAGGTGGAAGAGGAAAACAGAGAGTTGGTGTCAGATGGATGAGATAGCTTTGAAGATGGAGGAAAGGGACCCAGCCAGGGAATGCTGCAGGTGGCCTCCTGCAGCCTGAAAGGCAAGGGGGTGTTTTCCCCTGGAGCCTCCGGAAATGAATGCAGCCCTGCTCCCACCTTGAGTTTAGCCCAGAAAAAACAACCCTCGTCAGACTCAGCCCTCCAGATCTGCAGGACGATCCTGCGCTGTTTTAAGCAAGCCAAGTTCTGGTTATGTGTTCAGCACAGAAAACCAACGCGCTTCCCCTTGCTGTTATTTCCACCAGAAATCCTGGAATGATTTCCTTTCTCTGTCCCTTGAAATCCTATCTGGCTGTCCTTTCCTATCAGTGACAAGGCAGCTCTAAGACAGCCCCCTGCCAAAGCGCCACTTCCTGAATTCTCTGCGTCTGGTCTGCTGCCCTTCTTTGGATACATGGTGTGTGTCTGTGTGTCCTCTATGAGACTCTCTGCAACCACAGGGTGATCCTTCACCAACGGAACAGTGCAGATGTGCACACGAAAGGAACTTGACGGGAGTCAGATGTACTTAGGGGGTCAAATATCGGTTTTTGTGAGTTAGGGCTGCGGGAGGTTTCCTCTTTTGGAGACTGATATGTTATTGATTGGAAAATGAACCCACTAAGAAGTTTGAAAGAGTTGCTTGCTATTTAAAGGAATTAGTAAATACCAAAAAAAAAATATATATATATATATATATATGTATATCAAAGAGCGGAGGATCTATGGCCAACCTATCCACTGGGCAGCAGGGGCTGGAGGCCAGGCCCCCTAACTTTGTCAGGGACTTATGAAAATTTCTGAAAGCCTAAAGGAGAAAGGAAGACTAAGAAACTAATTTGTCTCAAGACATGTTCTACAAGCTGCCAACGCCTCAATATTTCAGTGGTTGAACTTTTTATACTTGCAAATTCCTATATTTCAAACAATTCATGAGCTTGATTTTCTCATTTCACCAGAATTCAGAATTCCCAAGCAGGTACCGTGGGCAAAATTAGGTACTTTAGCCAATTAATTTTTAAAGCAATGTTTTTTTAAAAAAAATTTTTTTTCAAGTTATTGTACATTAGGAAAAGATGTAAGGAGTTTAAGATGAGAAATGAGTGCATCTCGATATATGTGACATAGCTTGCTGTGGGGTCTCCAAAATCAAGACAGCGGATGCCCAGGGCTTTCCACAGGTCCCCTCCAAGCAGGGCAGCCTGCAGCTGGCGGGTGCTGTGGGTGATGGGGGCGAACAGAGGTTACCAGGTGCCCTTGATTCCTTTCATCTTTCCTTAACTGAGGTGAAAACTCACATAATACACAATTAACCATTTTAAAGTATGTGTTTCAGTGGCACTTAGCACTTTCAAAATAGTTGAAGTTCTATTCATCACCCTAGAAAAAATCCCCACACACATCAAGCAGTACCCCTCGGTCCTCCTTCCCTTCCAGCCCTGGTGACTATCTCACTGTCTCTGGTCTCTGTCAGTGGATTTTCCTCTTCTGGGAATTTCATGCAAATAGAATCTGGCCATCTGTGACCTATTGCATTTGGCATCCTTCCCTGAGCATGGTCTTTTCAGGGTTCATCCATACGGTAGCACATGTCAGGGCCCTGTTCCTCTTCATGGCTGAATAGTAGTCCATAGAATGGGCAGACCATGCTGCATCCTTTCCCTCTTTCCCCATGGCACTGGGGCTGCTTTCCCTCTGGCGCTCATGAATAGCAGTGCTGTGAGCATTGCTGTGTGGACATGTGTTCTTGTCCCCGTCAAGTGTCATCTAGGAGGGAGGTTACTGGCCATAGCATAGGTCTCCAGTTAGCTTTGTGAGCATCAATGCTTTTCAACTTCACAACAGCCACATGAGAAATTGGAAATGCGCACGATTATGTGCCCAGGTGACAGAAGTCAGGCCTGTCTGATGCCGGAACCCTAAACTTTTTACCTGGTTGAGATGTCTGAATAGCAACAGGTGAGATAGAGCATTGTGTAGAAACAGGCACATTCTGAGGACACTAAGGGGGAACGCAGGCCAGAATGCCAGCACTGTAGAAGGTCATGGCTCCAAGGTCAGGCAGCCAGAAGCAGATGAGCTTCGATGGCCAACGGGGTCAGGATGTGTCATTAGGGCCTTTAGTGACTCAGGCAACGATGGTTGCTCTAGACTGGGCCAAGAGAGAAGGTCCATCGTCAGGCACAGCGTGGGGCAAATAAGAGCGCTTTGGACTGCGGGGAGAGAAACCCACAATGCAGCCACACAGACAGACACAGGAGGGGCGGCCGCAGTGCACCCCACAGCCACAGCGGCTTCACGAGGGAATTAGGACGTCAGGCCTGTTCCAGCCACGCGCAGGCCGGGTGAGCGGGCTCTTCCCCACCTGCATGCACCTTTCTCCACCGCAGGGGACGCGCGGACTTCTGAAGATCTCATCTGCATCTCAGAGCCCAAGTTTACTCCTCTTTCTGGCCTCTCTCTCCAGTGTATTAAGATGGTTGCGCACCTCATGACTTTCCAATCCCGTTCTTGCCCCAATATATACATCTAAAGCTATGATTGTGTTCCTTGCCAGGATTCCCTCATTTCCACTACGACTCCTTTCACAAACCTTTGCCCTGCTTCTCTATAGTTATTGCTACATTTTTGTTTAATATGTTGTTTATATTTAAGTAAAATGATAAGATATAAGAAATATGGCTTTATTGAAGTAAAGACACATCTTTTCTTTTTTTATAGAAGTTATATAAGATTTCATGTGAGTTTTCCCAAATTATTTATCTGAAGTCTATATTTATCTGGTTACTTCTACTGGTCTGGGTTATTACAGTCACCATTTTTCAGCGTCTCTTAATTGGGGACTGTCAATTTTACCGAGAATCTTCACCAACACTGTATACCCAAAGACCTTGAAGCCAGCCTCAGCCGATTTTGAACGACTGGTAACACAGACCATGTTATCTGGCCAAAATGTTAGCAAGTTAAAATAAATAGCCACTAGGCACTGAAGAAACCCAAGTGATCAAGACTGGGGCTGGAGTGGTGGCTCAGCTGTTACAGCGCTTGCATGGCATGTGCGAGGTCGAGGTCACCAGTTCAAACCCCAGCACCACGTACCGGTATATAGTACCAGTATATATAGATATATAGATATAGATATATATAGATATCTATTTATCTCTCTATATATATGTATATATACACATATATTAAGGAGTTGTGTTGTTGCACAATCATAGCTGGGTATAAAGTGACAGCACAATATGCATTTGATCCTAAACCATAGTTACCCCCACATTATGCACACCCCAGTCTCTTGATTCTTCTATTTATGCCCCTATAACAGATATAAATGGGGGCTGGAGCGGTGGCTCAGGGGTTACAGCCCTTGCCTGGCATGCATGGGGTCGTGGGATTGAATCCCCGCACCACATACACAATGAAGTGTCGGAACAATGAAAACCACATGAAAAACTAAATAAAGTTGATTCTCTTTCTCTCTCACACTGTCCCTCTCTTTAAAAAAAAAAAGACATATTTGTCCATATATACGTGTGTAAGGTTGTGAATTTTCCAGAATTAAATGATGGCATACATATTTTTTACTTCTCAGGCGACCCTATTGCTGTATTAAACACACACACACACAACCTTGGCAATCTAAAACCATAGATGTTTTTTCTCATGCTTTTGGGTCGTGAACTCGGGTGGGTTTAAGCAGAACGAGTCTTCTGCTGTGCTCTGTGCATTGACTGAGGCAGCGAGGGTATTCAGCTGGCGGATGGACTGGTCTGGACGGTCTGAGATGGTTTCGTTTGCTTGTCATCTTATCGAGGACGGCCGGAGGGTTGGGCTCAGGTGAGACTACGGGATGGAGGTCACAGGCTGGTGGTCTCAGGATGGTTGGGCCAATTCAAGGCAGCTCAGAGGTCCCAGAGAGAGGAATCCAAGAGGAAGAAACTTGCTACTCTAGCGTCAGCACCCAGAAACTACTTAATCCCAAGTCCAAACGTTGAAAGCCCAGCTCCTCAGAACAACACTCTGCAGGTAGGGAGGCCTTTAAAGAGGAAATTCAGTTACAGCACAAGCATCAGGGAGGACCCTAATACCATGTGACCGGTGTCTGCAGGAAAGGAGGAGATTGTGAAGCAACAATTACCCAAGGGCACCTTGATCTACAGCCCATAGTGAGCTGTGTTGGGACAGCCCTTGCAAATCACTCCTTCTGCCCACGAGCTCTTTAGGATCTCCTGTTTCTTTTCTCCCCCGCCCCGTTTTAAAGAGAGAGAGGGACAGTGAGGGAGAGACAGAAAGAGAGAATCAATTTTAATCAGTTTTATTTCGTTTTCCACATGGCTTTCCTCGCTCCGACACTTCATTGTGTACGTGGTACTGGGGTTTGAACTGGTGACCTCGACCTCGCACATGCCATGCAAGCGCTGTAACAGCTGAGCCCCAGTCTTGATCACTTGGGTTTCTTCAGTGCCTAGTGGCTATTTATTTTAACTTGCTAACATTTTGGCCAGATAACATGGTCTGTGTTACCAGTCGTTCAAAATCGGCTGAGGCTGGCTTCAAGGTCTTTGGGTATACAGTGTTGGTGAAGATTCTCGGTAAAATTGACAGTCCCCAGTTAAGAGACGCTGAAAAATGGTGACTGTGATAACCCAGACCAGTAGAAGTAAGCAGGTAAGCCCCCCAGGAGCCCTCCTGCAGGGCTCTGCGCAGGGAAGCCAGCCATCCTGGGAGGCAGGCTCTGGTCCAGTCTTTGTCTCAGCGAGGGCTTTCCCTGCTAAGCAACTTCACCTTCACTTAGGGCTCCAGGAAAACAAACCTCTGTTGTAACACAGCCGCAGTTTCCATTGAAACCCAAACAGACTCTATTTGCATAGCTTAAAGGTGTTTGGAGAAGCTGGGAAGGGGCTGAGCTGCCAGACTCCCTCCCCTGCAGGGGGCTGCTGAACTTCAGAGCTGCACTTCACAGAGTAGAAAAGGGCTGGCTGTGTGCTTCAAAGGCACCCAGTTTGACTAAGCCAAGTTGGTTGATTCGTCCACCGTCCCACGTGAAGGGAACCTGGAAAGTGATTTCTAGTCTAGACACAGCAGCAGGACCGAAGGAAACAGGAAGAGGACACTTTCCGTAGAAGGCAGGGTGGGCCCTGCTCTGAGTCTTTCCAGCAGCTCTCAGCTGGGCCTGACCCCAGTTACGCCGTTTGGAGCTGAGGTGGAAGGACTCTGCCCTGTTTGTACAAGTCAGCAGCCACCATCTGCCTAGCATGAACTGATAAACAGCGGGCACTGTGAACGTACTGCGTCACATCAACGCCACGTCTGAAAAGCCATGCCCACGAGCTTAGCAAACGCTCCGGAGCCGGTCGCCTAGTTTCTTGTCACCAGCTTGCTGGGAAAAATCACCTCTGGTACTGCATGCAGTCCTCCCCCTCCAGCAGGTGGGGACACTCCAAGCTCGGGTGGACGCGCCAAGCGACCTTCCAGCTGTCCTCCTGCCTGGTGGAGGATGTTTCGGTGACAGCGCTGTCCCTGAACAGTTCCCCAGGTTCTAGTCTTATGTGACACCGACAGGCCCTCCGCCCCTGCCTCACTCCAGCCTCCCCCAGCCCTTCTAGAAGTGTGCTGGGCGGCTTGAGGGTTGGGGGTGGTGGCAGCAAAGTCTGGAATAAAAGAACCTGTTTGCCTGGCTTCGGAGCACCCAGTGACGTGACGGGGAGAGTTCCGTGAGTCACCGTGCTGAAGCGGCGGAGCAGGGAGGGATTGATACTTAACACACCCTGGCATCGTGGAAAGGCACACCTGTCTGGTCTACGTCTGTGGCATAGGTCACTCCTCACTTCCGTTTCCACTATCTTCCGCTTTATGGCATTTTACTAGAGGCTCACATTTCCTCCTTTGCGAGGTCCCAACTTGGAGAAGCCAGCAGACCTCCTTCACACAGAAGCATTAAATTACACAGCTTGCAAAAGCCGCGTGGCCAGCGCCAGCATCGCACTTCCAGCACAGATTGGGCCAACGTATTGTCTGTGGGCGCCGCTGTGATTGACAGACGGGTGGTGATACTTGGATAACAGATGATTGACAGAGTGCCAGGGTGGATACTGGGCCTCGAAGTAGCAAGAGACAGGTGCTGATTGTCATGTGGAGGACCTAGAGGGTCACTCAGCAAGATCCCGCAGCCTGCTGAGATCAGAGGCCTGCAGACCCCTGCTGTCTGGCTGCCTCTCAAAACACATCCAAAATAGAACTCGCATTTTGCGTAATGTGAACGACACTTCTACTGGGTTGCTACTGGGTCCTTCCACCCACTGTAACGCAAATGAAAATATCCAGGGGCAAAAGAATAGCAATGAAACACAGGCCTTCATTCTGTATCTTAGTCCAAGTGTGGCACTCTTAGCCAACTACATCTTTTAAATTTAAGTTTTTCTTGGTTTCTTGGCCCAACTTTGGCAATTTCACACCCAAGGACACAAAAAGCAATGAAGAAAGTGATAACCTTGACCCTCTGGACAGGTTAGATGGAAGTTCTGGGTGGGGAGCAGGGACTTTAAAGATCTCTCCAGGAGAACCCAGGCTGGCATGTCGTGGAACGGGTTAGGTTACAGCATGAGTGCATGAGGACGTGCACGTGTACATGCATGTGTATGCACGTACATGTGTGCATACACACGTGTGAATGTGTATGGGTACGTGTGGGTGTGTTGCTGTGTGCACATGTGTATGTGCATATGCACATTATGTGCAAGATGAGTGTGTTATGTAGGTGTGTGTATGTGCATGGGTGCGTGTTGTGTGCATGCATATATGTGTATTGGTGTGGATATGAGTGTGCTGTGTAGGTGTGTATGTGTGTGGGTGGGTGTTGTGTGCATGCATATATGTGTATTCGTGTGGGTATGAGTGTGCTGTGTAAGTGTGTGCTCATGTGTGGGTGGGTATTGTGTGTGTGTATATGTGTATTCATGTGGATGTGTGTTGTGTAGGTGTGAGTACGTACGTGGGTGAGTATTGTGTATGTGTATATGTGTATTCATGTGGATATGTGTTTATATGTATGCAAGTGTGTTATGAGTGTGCACATGTATGCACACATGCCTCCTCCACCCCATGCTCCTGGACTTTCTCCTGAAGTGCCCATGAGCCTGAGATGGCCATGTCGAGGGGGCACAGGTTGATGAGACAGGGGTCTCCGTGGAGTTGGAGGTTGGTTATACAGGGGTCTCCATGGAGTTGGAGGTTGGTTATACGGGGGTCTCCATGGAGTTGGAGGTTGGTTAGACTGGGGTCTCCGTGGAGTTGGAGGTTTTCTTATGACAGCCATTGTTCAACAAGGGCACAATCAGCGCACTTCCCCGTCTGCAGTCAGGTCCTGGACTCTGGCCTCCACCTGGCCAGCATTTACCTAGCACCTACTGTCCGCCGGGTGAACAAGGAGGACCATCAATGTGCATGGTGAGGAGCCTGGTTTTCTTCTCCATGCTGCACCACTGACGAGGGAACACAGCTTACCGATTCTGGTCGATCTAGAACGTTCTTATGAATGTGAATTGAGCAAGGGGTGCAAGTCCTTACGGCCCTGAGAAGATGGACACTGACTTGGTCAGGAAAAGCCAAAGCTAACCTTGTCATCCTCAACCACCCCCAGTGACCAACACAGAGCTCAGCATCACTGCGTGGGCCACAAGAGTGACAGTCACCCATGAGGGTGCAAATGCTTATGCTGAGAGGTGAGGGTCCTTAAATGACATTTCACTATAAATAATCTATGGTTCCTTAATATTTTTATTTAATATCAGCGTTAGGTAGGGTGTCAAATTCTCTTGCTTTTAAAGCAACATCTTGTCCTTTTTTAAATTGGCATTAATATTGAGTCCTAAAATAAGACAGGACATAAACCCAGGTTCTCTTTCTCTATGCTGAGTTTGAGCGCTGCTTTATGAACACAATTAGACAGTTGGAAAATCGGAAAGGGGGAACACAAAAGGAGTTTTTTAGAAAGTACACGGACGTCCTTCCAAACTTACTCCCGAGTTTCGATGAGCTTGGCAAATATTTAATCAGTCACATTTATGATGGTCATAAAAGGTTTATTAACCAAATTGCTTTATGATGCCGAAAACGTTTGAAAGTAAAAGAAGGAACTGCGATCTTGAGACGCAGGCTGTCTGCTGGACGGATACTTTTTTTCTTACTTTCTTTTAAGGGATAGAGGGACAGTGAGAGAGAGAGAGAATCAACTTTATTTAGTTTTTCATCTGATTTTTGTTGCTTTGACACTTAGTTGGGTATGTGGTGCTGGGGCTCGAACCAGGGTCCTCACGCATGCCACGTGTGCCCTGTAGCCTCTGAGCCACTGTTCCAGCTGCTGGAAGGATACCTTTTGAAAGCCGAATCAGCCTTTGGCAGCCCTGTCCTTCCCTCCACTCCAGAGACCTCGCTTCCCACCCACGCATTCAGATTTTACCTTTTCACCTTGTAAAAGAAGGACCTGGAAAGATTGGCATGTTAACTGGTGGACTAATGACAGGTGTGGGGCACACTGGCTTAGGGAGCCCCCCAGCCCCCCCGCCTGTCACCCAGACAGTCTATCACCCTCCCCACAACCACCACCGCCTTCCCTTCCGGGAGGCAGAGTCCTTGCTTGTGCAATCCCTCCTCATCAGATTGATTTTCTACGTTTTTTCTAGGTATCTCACAGATCTTTGATGGGACCTGTGACTCACCAGGGACCCCACGAGGACTTTCTCCCGCCTGATAACATCTAGGTGACTCACGCCCAGGACACCTGGGAGCTCAGTACAGGTACTGTTTGTTCAGCCCGTCCTTCCTGGAACAGAAACCAAAAGTTGGTGGCAATCATCCTTAGCCTTGAATTTAAGCCACTTGCATTAGGTGGCTCCTGGGAATGCAGAGTGGACTGGCAGCCTGGGCCCTGGAGGTCAAGGTGTGCCAGACACTCTCAGAAGGCTGGGCTCATCCAAGTGTGACCGGCCTGCCTGGAGCAGCTCAGGAGCCCTCCACATTCCTTAAATCACCTTTGTTCCACTCATCAAAAGGGAATATTTACTGCTATTGTAATGAGCCTCTCAGGGCACACAGACTACACCTAAAACACAGGGGCCTCTCAGAGAGAACAAAGGGCCATTGTGAAGGCAGTGAGAAGAGGAGCCGTAAACAGCAGCTATGGCAGCCTGTCCAACCTGCCTCTGGCTGCCCTGGCCTTTGAGCTCCGTCCTTATTTATTTCAAAAGCTGCTGCTTCCTTATGAGCGGAGTTAAATACCTGGGCGCTTGAGCTGAAATAATAAAGCAACCAGTGAACACCCTGCGCAGAGAGGGCCCTGGTAAGAAGTGCTGGTCTCGCACCTGGGGCTGTACTCTGAACCAGCTGTGAGACCTCAGCCACTCACTCTTACTGGGGACCCCAATTTTCTCATCAGATAAAAGGGAGGTTGGAACCCAGGAATGGTTTTCAGCATGTGGCACAGGGACACCAGAGGTCCCCGAGTTTCTAGCTCTGAATCCATGAGGTCAAGACGACTCTTGCAGTGTTGTTTGCCCGCTGGTGTGGAGGTGCACGCCTGCAGTCCCAGACACTTGGGAGGCTGAGACAGGAGGATCCCAAGTTCAAGGGCAGACTAGACAACTTGGCAAGACCCTGTCTCAAAATTAAAAATAATAAAAAAACAAAAAGCGTTGAGGATGTAGCTCAGCGGTGGAGTGCTCCTGGGCTCCAAAGAACAAAAGAAAAAAATTTCAAATAAGAAGACAGTTGTCATTTACCTTTTCTACCCTCCTGCTACCTTCTGTTAAGACACACGTGGGAGGTGTGCAAAACGGAAACGATGCCCATTGTGCACCACCTCTTCTGTGTTGTCTTAGATCATGCTACTTTTTATTTACAAAGTCATTTGCGTGAGCATTTCAATTAATTTGAAATAATTAAATATTTTAAGCACTTTTTTTTCTTTGGTGCCAGGGATTGAACCCAGGGATGCATAACCACTGAGCCACATCCCCAGCTCTTTTTATTTATTTATTTTTGGGGGACAGGGTCTCACTGAATTGCTGAGGTTGGTTTTGAACTTGGGATCCTCCTGCCTCAGCCTCCCGAGCCGCTGGGATCGCAGCGCTTTTCACTTTTGATTGCTAATGTGGAAAAGACTGGTGTGCAGAATCACATAGGCAAGAGCTATTTGGAATCCTCAAAAACTTTTAAGAGTGTAAAGCAGGGGTGGAATGGTGACTGAGTGGTAGGGTGCTTGCCTGGCATCAAACCTGGCATGATTGGATCCCCAGCACCACATACACAACAAAGTGGAGAAAAACCAAAACCAGATGAAATAATGAAAACATCTCTCTCTCTCTCCAAACAAAAGAGAGAGAGAGAGAGAGAGGTTCAGACTTAGTCTCTCAACCTAGCAGTCTCTAAAAATTCAACAGAAGCGAACGGGACTGCTCCTCGCATGGAACGGAGCTTGAAACTAGCCTGCCAAGGCGACCACACGCTTGCGAGGCTATGTTGAGAAGGCAGGTCACTGTTCCCTCCCAGATCACATGCGGAAGGGGGGCCACAGCTGGTGGGCAGCTCAGGGACATTGGGACCTAGGCTTCTGTCCGGCTCTGCTCGCACCCCCTGGCTGAAGACGGCTCCACCACCATAGCCAGATTCCTCCAAGAGAGGAGGGTGCCTGTCTCAAGGCAGGGATCCCAGCTGCATGAGGTCTGGATTGAGTCACATGACTTCCTACAGCTGCAAGGGAGGCTGGGAAGGGTGCCTCCCGGATGAGTCTGTGCTGAGCAGGGACACCATGAGGACAAGCAGAAAGTCCCACGCATCTGTAAAGGTCACTGACACTTTGATTACCAAGTTCTTATTTATCATGTGTGTTTTCCACCTGCCTTCCTCTGCCCCCATATAAACTCAGGAGGACTATCCCATCACCCTTGCTTCACAGGAAGAGCAGGCACAGAGTGCAGGGCTTGGTGCAGGAGCTGGTGGCCGCTGGCAGCCCCTTGCCCTCCAAAGGAACCCAACGGCATTTGAGTCCCTTGCAATTGGTGTTGTGTCTGCTAGACCCTGAGAGGTTTGGGACACCCCTTCCCTGGTACCCAAGCTCCTGTTCCCTTTGGTGGAGGTTAGCAGGAGACTCAGCTGCACCCTGCCCTCTGGGGACGAGCCTGTCACTTGGGGGACTCTGGCCTATGAGAGATAGGAGCCTCAGCAGGGAGAGAGCCTTCCAGACTCTGCCCTGGCCATGAAGTCACCCTCGTTCACACACCTGCTTCCAGCTGCCCACGTCAGGTGCGCCCTAGCTCCAGGTAAGCCCATGAGTAAGAAATCTTGACCGACCGTAGACCAGGCCTTGCTGCCTTTTCTGGAGAGTTCTGGGAGGGAAGAGGGAGTTTATGCTTAGCTGCCTGGGATCCTGGCTCCCACTGAGCTCCTAGACCTGTTTCACTCTCAGCCTCCCCAGCCTGGAAGTAACCACCCCTATTTCCAAAAGGACCTCGGTGCTTGCCCCGTCCTGGCTGCGCAAGGCCCCTGGTGAAAGGGGTTCCCTGGGGCTTAAGGAACATTGAGTGTCTAGGGGGGCAGCCAGCAAAACTGACCACCATAGCCCAGGAAACACCCAGAAGGTGGAGGTGACCGTAATGGTCATGGGCACAGCAGGACAGGCCCTCGGTGGGTGCCCAGGAAACTGCAAGGGCACAGGTGTTCTTCTCTGCACACTTGCTGCCGTCCCTTGGCCGGATCGTGGGGGAGGCGGAGAAGGGGAGAGTGGGAGAAAGCGCCGGCTCGCAGATGAGAGCCGCCAAGCTGTTGAGAGTTTATTTTCAGAGTGGCGCAGAGGCTTAGAGTGTTTTTAAGCAGGGATGACGAAAGCAAAGGGACCTGTTAGGAAGGCTGTCTGGCTGCTGCGGAGGCCCTGATTGAGAGGAAGGATCAGAGAGGGAGAGGACCCGACAGGAGCAGCTCCTGAGCTGCCACGCTGTGAGATCGGAGCTATGGAAAGAGATCGCCAGCTTCCCAAGAGGTTCAGTGTCTTAAAGAATCCAGGAGAGTCCTCCCAGATGCAGCAGCCTGAGGTTCCCTGCGGGTTGACTGGCAGATAGCCCAGGACAAGGTTCAAGCTTCCTGGACGGATGCCTAGGACCTTCTGTTTGTCCTCCTGGTGTCCCTGCTCCTGCCCTTCCCAGCCTCCCTTGCAGCTGCAGGAAGTCATGTGACTCAGTGCAGCCCTCATGCAGCTGGGATACCCGCCTTAAGACAGGCACCTTCCTCTCTTGGAGGAACCTGGCTATGGTGGTGGAGCCGTCTTCAGCCAGGGGGTGCGAGCAGAGCCGGACAGAAGCCTAGGTCCCAATGTCCCTGAGCTGCCCACCAGCTGCAGCCCCCCTTCCGCATGTGATCTGGGAGGGAACAGTGACCTGTGTCTCAACATAGCTCCGCAAGCGTGCAGTTGCCTTGGCAGGCTAGTTTCAAGCTCCGTTCCATGCGAGGAGCAGTCCCGCTTGCTTCTGTTGCATTTTTAGAGACTGCTAGGTTGAGAGCCACCCTTCCTGGGCCTGCAGACTCTGGGAGGCGTCCTCAGAGCAGGGCTGCTGGGGACAGAGGCCACGTGGGTCCGCAGCATGCGTCGGGCAGCCATACATCTGCTCTGGCAACAGCCCAGGGCTCCGAGTCACGAGGATTTCATGAAAACAAGGTGTCTGGCACCTGGGCATGTTTGTCTGAGAAGGCACACGGGCAGGTGTTTTTCTGTCAAGCAGGGTCTTTGCATATATGATGGCTTCTCTCTTCACAGCCAGGGAAAGAGCTAATCACACCTAGGAGGATGTCACCTCACAGGGAGAGTCCTCAGTGACATACCGAGGCTTGCCTTAGTCACTGTTTGTTCAGCGATGTGCTTATCAGGGTTAAAGGTGACCAACGTGGTTAGTAATAGAAGATGCTCGAGAGTCACAGAGATCTGGGGGCGGGAGGGCTGGAACCATGCCCCACATCCAGGACCATTTCATTCACCTTTGCATCCATTCACTGGGTAGACGTGGGTCCATTGATCCCCAGAACAGTCCAGGTGCTGTCAAAGGCTGGGACACCAAGATGAGCAAGGCCAGGGTCCTGCTCCCACTGAGCAAGAAATAACAAAAAAAACAAGCAGATAAGTTAAGTGGGTAGTGAGAGCCACGGAAAGAGCCTTCTTAGCAGGTGACAGTGGTAAGAAGCCCAGCTCCTTCTTGGCTCCTTCATGCAGGGCAGAAAGGACTGCCTACAACATGTGGCTCCTGATGAAAAGGACCCAGCCCTGAGAGACCAGCAGGAGGTTTCCAGCCCACAGCAAGTGCAGAGGGCCTGGGGGCAGGCAGAGGCTGGAGAAGCCATGGGAAGCCGGTAGGGACCCAGTCACAGGGGCATTTGAGGAGTTCCGCTGCCTTCTAAGGATTCCGAGGAGAGAGGTGGCTTCATAGAATCTACTGGTCCAAAGAGGAGATCAGCTGCTGTGTGCAGGGTGAATTACAGGGGTGAAGCAGAGAAGTGAGAGGAGACCCAGCACGGTTCTGATGCAGGTGCTAGGCAGACAGTGGCTACGGTATGGTACTGTCCTCGGACATATCTAGCCAGGGATGGCAGCAGGGGAGACTTCTGGGCTGCAGGAGTGACCAAGGCAGAAACCTTGACTAGAAGACCAGCATGAAGGAAGGAGGAGGCTCTGGCATCCAGCAGAGAGGAGTCTAGGGAGTTCCCAGGACCCAGCAGCGACCCTGGGCTGGCCTTGGCTCCTTCACGCAGGGCAGAAAGTGCTTGTGATGAAAAGCACTCAGCCTGAGCTGAGTGAAGGATTCCAGAAGACCCGCCTGTGGGAACGGAGGAAAGGGCAGGAGCAAGAGCGCCAGCCTGAGCCCCTGGCTCCTCCTCATTCTCTGGCCAGGGACACACTATCATTAACAAGCAGTTGATCTGAACTCAGAAGCTCTTAATCTTTCTGTGTGATTTTTTTTTTCTTCATGCCTTGGGCCGGTGACTCACCCAGGATCATACTTAACATTGCCACATGTAACTGCCACCATAAGATGCACGCTACCCCCACTGGATGGAGCAGGTTCTTAAATCCCTCTGCTCGGTCTCCAGTAGAGACTGTCAAAGACACACGTCCCTGCCTCGGTCCACATTTTCCCACTCACTCCCCCTCCGCGGGGAGACCCCGCTGCTCTGCATTTCCTGTGACTATAAACACAGGGCTAAAAACAAGGAAGATGGATTCTGTCCTCGTCCTGTAGGCTGTAGTCTGAAACCAAGGTGTCCCTCTGCAGGGGCATCCTTCCTCACTCCTTCAGCTTCTGGTGGCCCTGGGCTTCCTGGGGACTGTGACTGCTTGGTTTCAGTCTCTGCCTCAGCTCCTTCTCCCTGTGTCTCTCTGAGTCTATTCCAAGGCCCCTGTCATTGGATTTAGGACCCACACATATAACCCAGGACAGTTTCCTTTTGAGAGCCTTCCCTACTACATCTTCCCTATTATAAAACTGTTTTCTCCAGTAAGGCCACTTTTGTGGGTACCAGGGTTGGGATATATATATATATATATTCTTGGGGCCACCACTCAGCCCTCTGTGGGGATGCGCTGTTGTCCCTGTGGATGGTTACTCTGCAGATCCAGGGAGGGGGAATCCATCCAAGTCAAGGCAAGATGCAAGCTAAGCAGAGGCTGAGGTTCCCTTGCTATCCTTGTGGCCCAAGCAACTGAGACTTGTGCCTTGGCCAAGTTTCAAAACAGGGCCTCCGTGGATCCTCAGGGCTGGTCCCGAATGATGAAACCAACCAATGCCACAGTGTCAAATGCCAAGGGTCAAGCTGGGTGTACCCCTCTGCCAAGCATGAGGAAGTCATGTGCTTGGAGTTGGATATCCTCGTTCATAGTCTGCTATCACGTCGCTACAAAGAACAGGGACCTGGCTCTCAGCTCAGCCAACCAGCTACAGGCCACTGAGTCGCCAACCACATCTCGCCCTATCATTGGGCAAGGGGCAAGGGCAGCTGTCTAAGAAACAGCTTACACATTGCAATTGGCCACACCACCTGTTCCAGTGGGAAAACACTTAGAAGATGATTGAGAAGCTCTGATTTCTAAATCCCCTGGAATTTTGCTCTGTGACTTGGGCAAGTCACTTACACTAGATATGATGTTCTGATACCATTTGGATCTGGAATGTTCCCCCCAAAAGTTCATGCCAGGGAATGATGCAATGTTCAGAGACAAGAGGATTGGATTGTGGGACTCTGACCTCATCAGTGGATTGATCCATCCGACGGATGAGTAATGCAGATGGACTACTGGGAGGTGGTGCAAATCACAGGCAGGTGCAGTGTTACTGGAGGAAGCAGGTCACTGGAGGCGTAGCCTTGAGGACGATGTCTGAGCAAAGAGGTTGGCTGACCAGTGACAAGGACCTTTGAAACCATGAGCCACAATAAACATTCCCTCCTCTAAGTTGTTCTTGTTGGGAATTTGGGCACAACTTTGCAAAGTCAACTTGCACTCTATCCAAAAGAGCAATGTCATCAATCCATGTGGGTGGGATTTGGAGATGAAACTTTGGAAGGCAATTAGGATTACACAAGGTCATGAGGGTGGTGTCACAGTGACTCTGTAAGTGGAGGACGAGAGGTCCAAGCTGGCACATTTACTCTTCTCACCAGGTCATGATGCAGCAGGCAGGTCCTTATCAGATGCTGAACAGGCATGGCTGAAAGCTCTTGGACTACCCAGCCTCCCGAACCATGAGTCAAAGAAACTTCTATTCTTTATAAATTATCTGGTTTCAAGTATTTTGTTATAGCAACAGAAAACAAACTAAGACAACTATTATACAATCTATTGCATTTTTTTAACTAAGACATATTTTTAGAGAGAGTGACAGTGAGAGAGAGAGAAAGACAGAATCAATTTTATTTAGTTTTCACGGACTTTTGTTGCTCAGACACTTCATTGTGTACGTGGTGCTGGCGTTCGAACCCACATACTCACGCATGCAAGGCAAGCACCATAACTGCTAAGCCACCGCTCCAGCCCCAACTACTAAGACTTTTAACGTAGGTGTGCATAGTGACTAACCAACATTTTACATTTGTGTTTGAAAAGTGATGAATTTCCAACCTCAGAATTCATTAGTACAATCTGTTCAATACATACACATTGAGTGCCGTGTCAGGAATTGTTCTAAGGTTTGCAGAAAAATAATGATCAAAACATATACAATTCTGGCCCTAATGGGGTAGAATACATGCGGGAAATAGAGAATTAGCAATGAAAAATTAAAATATGAATTGAATTAAATATGAATTTAATCAAGCACTAAATAATGATAAAGGCTTAAGAAAAAAATTGCAAGCTGTGTCCAGTGCGTTGAAGTTTCAGATGGGCATGAGGAGCAGCCCTGCCAAGCCTGCCCACTTAGTAAAGGTGTGGGGGAGTGTGGGGAGGTGTCACGGGACTCCGGACGAGCCATCTCAGGGGCGGAAGTGGCACAAGGAAGTGGCCTGCCTGGTGCAGGGATGTGCGTGGCACCTCCAGGAGGTGGCACAAGCGTGACCAGAGGGGAGACAGCCCATAGAAGCAGGGGGCTGGGTGGCAGGCCTGACAGCTCAGACAGTGCTCAGGCTTTCCTGAGTTGCATGGGGTCCACTGGAGGGCTTTCAGGGAGGAAGACCAGCAGACTGATATTTTTATCAGGATTCCTCTGTTTAGAAGTTTCTAGAAATTAGCAGAGGTACTGGAATTTGCAAATCACATGGAAAGTCATTTTCTAAATGTCAGATGCTTGCTTTTCCCCTGAAGTGGAGCAGGAGTTCTGGGCAGAGACAGTCCACTCATTTTCCAAAGTGTGGGATGGAAATAAGAAAGGAGAAGTCCCACTGGCTGGGCGCAGCCAGCCGCTCTTCTTGCCACCTAGAGGCACAGGCGCAAGCTCAACCAGGGAGCCCCTCCACTGCCTCCTCCCTGCACCCAGCATAGCCATTATGGGGGTGGCCACATGTCCAGAGATCACACGTCTCCCTGCTGGGCCGGCCGCAGGACTGTCAAACCCGGGACCTGAGCGAAGCTCATGCTGGCAGCCCAGGCCACCTGCCCATGGTGACCTTGTCTCTTTCCCTCAGAAAAGGACATCTGGGGTTGTCACTATAGTCCAGCAGTGTCACATGCACCACCTGCAAACAGAAATCGGATAATTTGGCATAATAAAAATATATATATTTGGCCATAAAAAGAGTGAAGTATTGACACATGCCAGATACAGATGGACCTTGGACGAACATTACGCTCAGTGTTAAGAAAGCAGCCAAATATGAAAGAACGCTGTCATGCACGGCATTTGTAGGAAACGTTGCAAGAGTCGACTCTTTAGAGACAGAAAGGGCATTGGTAACTGCTTAGGGCTGGGAGACTGGAAGGAAAACGGAGTGACAGTTAACAGGGACAGGTTTGCTTTGGAGGTGATGAAAGCGTTTTAAAGTGGAACACGGTGATGGCCACATTTATCCATGAATATTATAAAATCCACTGAATTGTATACTTTAACGGGATTGCTATTGCCTGAATATATGCAAACTCCTTAAAGTTCATATATTGAAAGCAAGGGTATAGCTCTGTGGTAAAGCATTTTCCTACCATGCATGAGGCCCTGGGGCCAATCCCAAGCATGATTAAGAAACAAAGAAAGAAATAGAAAGAAAAGAAGGAAGGAAAGAAAAGGAAACCTAACCCCCAAGGTGATGGTATTAAGAGGTGGGGTTGGGAGGTGATTAGGTCATGAGGGTGGAGCACTGGCAGCTAGGACTAGGGCCTTTGTAAAAGAGGCCTGGGGCACCCTGCCATGTGAGATGCAGGGAGAAGGCTTCGTCTATGCACTAGGCCCTCACCAGACATGAAACTGTCAGCTGCTTGAACTTGAATTTCTCAATGGAAATAAAATTCCATTATAAAGCACCCAGCATGTTAGTCAGTTTTCTGTTACTGTAACAAATTACCTGAGATAATCAACTTATGATGGGAAAGGTTTATTTTGCCTCACAGTCTTGGAGGCAAATCTGTGCCTCCGTGGCCTGCTGCTTTTGGGCCCGTGGCAGGGCAGCACAGCATGTCAGGAGCGTGTAGTCACCTCTAGGCCAGGACATGGAAAGAGAAAAGGTGAGAGGCTGGCATCCCACAATCCCCTTCCAGGCGCACAGCAGGGACCGCAAGCTATCAATCAGGCCACCTGTTCAAGGTTTCCTCCTTCCAACAGCACCAAGCTGAGAGCAAAGCCTTCAACCATGAACGGAGCTTTGGGGAACATTCCAGACCCCAACTACAGCACGCAGTCTAAAATTTTGCTATAGCATCTTGGAAAGATTAAGATGCAGGTCAGTTCTGTGGCCTCAACAAGTGTGTGTGTCACATCCACACACACACACACACACACACGCACACAATGCTCTTGTGTGCTTTTTAGAAATGAACGATTCCAAGTACTTTCACTTTTAAAATGTGTCTTCCGACTCCCGTTGTCAAACAATAAAGGGTAGTTTGAGGCTTTGGGGGCAGTGTCACCCTGTCCGCTGTGCGCTGATGACTGCAGGACCGGTGGAAGCGCACAAGTCTTGAGGCCCAGTGTGGAATGAAACCCGGCCTTCTGTTTGAAAATCATCATGAACTTGAGGACAGCGGCAGCAGAGGTTTGTGGCACACATTGGCGTTCCGTGGCGTCTCTGCAAGGAGGACCCGGGTAACTCCCCCAGCACGCTGTGAGGACCTTCCAGCAGACGAGGGCTGGGGGACCTCTCGCCGGGGAGCTCAGAGCAGGCTGGCCCGCATCCCTCTCCTCCTGGCCTGTGCAGAAGGGCACTGTCAGCGTGCCACGCTGGCACTTAGAGCAGACCACGCGAGGACCAAGGACTTCACGTCACAGCTGTGAACAATAGGCACCAAGAGCTCGGCTGCTCTAAAATAGGCACAAACACTGAACCTCACATATGGGAAGAAGTACGGCAAAGTCTTACAGCCCTGAGAAAGCCATTCCTCAAAACTGTGACCGAAATTTTCCAGTTTCTTGATGATTTCATCTTGAGCATGTTTAATTTTTTCACTTCTAATCTGGATTACACTTTAATCTAAATTTGCTTTTTTCCCAACAGTGACTTGTGAATTAACCTTCTGGAATCATTTGCTAGAAGGAGACGGATGCCCTGATGACTCTAGGGGCTTCTGTCTTACAGTTTGCAGAGAAACCAAGGTGGAGCTCTGAGCATTATTTGGCTCAATGCATGTGGGGATTATTTTTGTGATTCAGAAAAAAAAAATACACACAACTATAAAATCATATATCTGTGCAAGTCTGACTCAGTTCAGACACATTTATTTAGGGATTATCAATTTCACGGAATACCACGGGTCCCTATTACGATTCTGGCTGCTCAGACATGCCTAAGGCACGTCACCAAGCGGTTTAATATCATAGTGGAGCTTCAAGGTGGTTTATGCACTTCAAGAACACTGCCTTATAAGGGAAAACAGCTGCTGGAGTCACAGAGTGGCCACCAAGGGGCAGCAAGCCCAGAGCATGACCCAGCCCCACCAGGAAATGGCCATCTGACCCTGGGCACCAAATCAATCCTCCCCGGCCTCTGCTTCCTTTATAAAAACAGGAGTCAGTCTCACTTACCCACTCTGTAAAATTGTTTCCAGTTTTAAAATTCAGTGTTTTGTCCCCTGGTCTCTTCCTATGTGAGACAAGAAGCTAACATTCAATAAAACTGGGGCTCCAACTGGCACGCAACCTTGCTCCTTGAGAACCAACCCCTACGTCTGTACTCACCATGCAGTTCCAAGGATGACTTTGGGGAGGCAGAGACCAAGCCCTCCCAGGGCGGGTCAGGGACCTGCTGTGATTTAGAGATTAAATTACGTGCCAGGAATTGTTCTGAGTGCTTAAGAATCATTAATAGACCAAGGTGGAAACGGGCCAGAGAGGCTCAGCAACTGCTACGGGCCTAGTTGGACTGAGAGTGGAAGGCTGTGCTGTGGTCCTACCCCAAGCTGTCTGTCTGGCCCCACAGCTGCCCACTGGCTAAGATGGCAGGCTGTCTGGTTATTCCACCCTCAAGCCAGCAAGCAGAAGAGACGATAAAGGGACCTTCAGAGAAGGCTTTGACCCCCCACCCCGTGACTGCACCTTGTTGTCTTAAAGAGGAGGACAGACAGTCCCTCTGCAGCTTGGTTGGGGACCACCAGGTTGAGAGGTTGCCAGTTGGCCTCAACTCTGCCCGAGATTCCTAGTACCTGTGCCAGCAAGCAAACGAACAAGAGCGATGCATTTGGAGATGTAGGAGATGTGCGCAGATTATCCGTCTTTGACCCCACACGTATCAGGGAACAGCCGTCACTTCCAGACACACGTTCCAGATGATGCATGAATCAAATTATTTCTAAGCACATTCTTTTCCTCCCCATCTCCCCACCCACAGGACTTCCGAGGTCTCACTTTAGTGTGTGATTTTTTTTTTTTTAACAATACTATGTACTTTGTTTTTACTTATTTAAGGGCAGGGACTAAGTCTTGCTCATCTTTGTCCTCTCAGCATCTGACAGTGTGTTTGCTGAATGAATAAATGATACACCTCAGACAAAATGACGTCTATTTAACTTAGAGCTGGAAACCACCACAGACCACGTGCTGACTAAAGATCTGGATCTGAAGGTAAATACAGATGAGTCTAAGGAATTTTATTTGTGCTGGCTTTTTTTTTAAGGATGACTTGGTAAGTTAGTAATTTTTCAAGAACTCTACCTTGCTGTACTCTTACGGTATTCAGTATTTATAACTTTGGCCCTCTTCTTCAGAGCTGAAAGTGCCTCACACTCAGCCTCCCTTGCTCTGATGAGCCTTCAGACTTTCCATTTCCTCCCAACACCGACGACTTTTGATCACCAGGCACAAGGGCTATACTTTTATTAGGTTGAATTTACCTTACGGCCCTGTGTTCCCTGTGAATAATACTATAATAGTCAATGAATAATCACGGGCTTCAGCCAGACTGGGATTTAATTCTGCCGAGTAACTAATACCAGGAAGGGAAAAAAAGTAAGGAACCCTGATGCGGCCCCGTAACTAGGGTCCTCCCAAGGGCAGGTGCGGTGGTCCCGGGTTGCACCCAGCCAGGGGCATCTTGGGTGAGCTCAGGCCTCCAGGGAAGGGGAGGCAGGGCCTGGTCGGGTCAGGCGTCTAAGCTCATGGTCCAGCTTCCTCTGGGAGCCCACCAGCAATCTCTCAGCTATACCACATGTGCTTCCAACCACTGCTTTTTTCTTTCTTTCTTTTCTTTTCTTTTTTTTTTTAAGAGAGAGTGAGAGAGAATCAATTCTATTTAATTTTTTCTTCTGGATTTTGTTTTCCCACCACTGAGTTGTGTACGTGGCACTGGGAATCCAACCGGCTCCTCACGTATGCCAGGCAAGCACTCCACCACAGAGCCACGGCTCCAGCCCCCAATCACTATCATTTTTGATAGTTTCCACATTTAGATCTGGGAAGGGAGAGAGTTTTTCCCCTATGTAGTGTGGGTTTTTTTCCCCAAAGTTTCCGATAAAACACTCTCAGGAGAAGAAACGTAGGTGCTGTATTGTCTTGAGCCCCACTCTACCCTGTGGTCCACCCCACTGGCTTCGGTTCATTGTCTCCCCACCGGCTGATGACATGGATCAGCCCTTGTTTCTCTGCAGGAAGCCCAAGACCAGCCAGCAGAAGGTGTGGAGCTCTCCTCCACACCATGGGCTCCTTCCTTGGAGAGCTTTCTGCGCATGCGTGGGCACCCGCCAAGCAAGGCACCACTTCCAGCCTGCAGCCCATGCCAGCCCTGCAAGGAGGGGGGGGGTGGCCTTGAGTCAAGGCATCCAGGGCTCCAGGGCAATGTCCTGCTTTGAGCATGCGAACTTCAGGGGACACCTGTCTGGACAGCCTTCTCAGACGCTGCCAAGGCCAGTGAACATCCTGGGGGTAAGACCCTCGATTAACCCACTGCAGCCCAGATGAGTCAGTATTTTAAGCTGGTGTTTTTTTTTTTAATCAACATATGCTCCACGTTTCCATGGCAACACACTATGGATCTGCATTCCATTTATGGAGCTCCTTCTTGACCTCTCTGTTCTTGATCCAGGCCTTAATATATCCTAAGAAGCCATGAGAATCGATCCAGTCTCCAACAAATATCGATTCCCTCAGTCCGGGCTGTTCTGGCGACACAGCTGGAGACCTTCACCTGGAGGCACATTCCGGTGCCACAGTCTCTCCATTAACATCCATCCAGAGTTGCTATGGAAACCGGGTTGCCCTGAGTACCAAAGACACTGGGCCCTTCCTGCTTCGGTGGTCCTTCAAGGACTTGCCTAAGCTGGGCTTAGATTCTAGGAATCTAAACTTCTCTGCTAAACGTTGAGGGTCCGACTTGAGCCTAAATTGGAAATGTTTAGGTTTCTTGCGCATTGCTGGCGGTTCTGGCCATGGGTCTGGGAGGCAGATGCACTCGGGGTTTCACTTCTGAACTTCACATTTAGATGCCCTGGCAGGTTATTCACGCCAAGGTTCAGTTCCCTCCGGTGAAAGTGGGAAGGATCGTGCCCCGGAGAAGCGGGCACGTAAGCGCTTAGCCCCGAGAACAGCTCGGTCACCGCCCGGCTCAGCTCCAGGGGGCGCCACTCACACGGAGGCTGGAGGACGGGGGCTTCCCGGGAGTAGCGCGGCCACAGCCTCACACCCCGCGCCGCGGCCACGCGCCCAGCTTGCACATTTATAACCTTATCTACTCCCTTCGAGACGGAACGGCCAGGAGTTCAAAGTCCACTCGGAAGTTCAAGAGGGGCCAGACTCCGTCTACAGGCCTGGCTGCCCAAGCCCCGAAGTCATCGCACCGCCCGCGCCGGCACCAGCACCTGGTTCCGGCCCTCCCGGAGCGCACGGCGGGGCCCCGGGGCCCCGTGCCCAGCGCCAGCAGCCGAGGGACCGAGCCGGGTGACAGCGGGCGGGGGAGTCCGGGCCGGAAGGGGCCGCCCTCCGCGGCCTCCCTCCTCCGCGCAGCCTCCGGCCTCCTCCCTCCGCGCGCGTCCCCTCCCGCCCCTGGCTCCTCCCCGCCCTCCCCCCGCGCCTGAAGAGCGCGCCGCCAGGGGGCCGGGCCGCTTACTTCCTCCGCCGGCGCAGAGCGCGCAGAGGCCCCGCCGATCCCGGCCCTGCCGATCCCCGGCTCCGCCGATCCCCGACCCCGCCGCCCGCCCGCCGCCCCCGACCCGCGCCCGCCGAGCCTCGCACAGCGCGCAACGCAGCCCGCCCGCCCCAGCAGCTGCCGCCCGGCCGGCCCTGCCGCAGCGGCGCGGTAAGAGCGGCGGGAGAGGGAGCGCCGAGGGCCGGGTCCCGGGTGCCGCGGGCGGGAGTGGCGGCCGCTCCGAGCGCTCGAGGGTCGCGCGTCCGAGATCCGGTGGCCGCGGGTGGCGGGGCCGGGCGGCGCCGAGGGGCTGCGCTGCCCCAGGTCCCCTGGCTTTGTGTTGGGAAGGAGGCGCGGGCCTGGCGGGGTTCGTGCCCTGTGCGCGCCCCGGCGCACTGGCTTTGGGGAGCGTGCCGGGGACGGGAGAGCGCGTCCGGGGTGGCCCCGGCTTGGGGTGGGGAAGATTGGGGCGCCCGAGACGCCTGGGAGGCTGCGGCTGCCGGGAACAGGTCACCTGCTCGGCCCGGGCCCAGGCCGGCGCGGGGCTCCCTCGAGGCGGGGCTGCCGGCGCGGGGCCGCCCTGATTTCCCCGGCCTCTGAGCAATGGGCGACCGCGAGCCACGGCCTGTGGGCTTGGGTTGCGCTTTTATTCCTTGTTTTTTGGATTCGTTTTCAGCGCATGAGATATGTTAGCCTGGACTCGGTTTCAGGGTGGACTAAAATAGTAGTTGACTCGCTACTTATTTAGAAAGTAAAGGAGTGAGCAGCCCGCTTTGGAGATAGGAGTAATTTATTTTAATTCAGCAGTGAGAGATTACGTACGGTGGAAGAGCCTCTGCGTTATCTGCCTGCCCACACCACTGCCAATCGCGGAGATAAATCTCCACGTTAAGCTTTATTAAATTCTGAGTAAGCTAGTACAGTAAAAATGTAACACCTTGCGTCCCGCAGGCAGAGTCAAACCCTCATCTCTGGGATTAGTCATTGCCCTCTCTAAACTGATCGCTTCCAAAACCAAAAGCAGAAGTGTTACAGGTTTTTTTTTTAAACCCCAAAATATACCTACCTACAAACCTGTTCTCTAATCTTACATAAGTGATTACTTGTTCCAATAAGGATACTGTTGTCAGGCAAATTCTCCTTGTTTTAAAATTTAACCATTCTCAGCCCTTACGTTTCTGCCATCTTTCATTTTTCTTTTCTTTTCTTTTTTTCCCCGTTTTGTTCAAAGACAGCAGCCAGGGGCAGCTGAAAGGATCCAGCCTTGGAATTGATTTATATGTTGGGACTTGGCCTGTGTGTTAACAAGCATGTTCAGTGGAATGAGTGAACTTAGCCTTGATTAGTTAGTGTGTGCCTGAAACCATTTAGTAGTGGAACACTTTAATTCTACATTTTTTTTTAACAAAACTCATTAAAAGCTGGACAACAGAAGACTCCTGTGCTGCAGATGGTAATTGGAGCTCTCTGTGGGAGTGGTGGGCTGGTCTGCCTTTTCTCCTGGTATTTGAACACAGAAGATGGCAAAGATCTTCCACTGCCCTCCATATCCACTCTTTCCAACTCTGAAGCTAGAAAACATAGAATTTAGTCCACAGGTGTCTGTAGACCAAACCAGATGGGAGAGAGCCTCGCTAGGGGCTCCAGAGGGATGGGTGAATGCTCTTCCTGATGTCTCTGCTAGCTTTGCTGACTGACCCAGAGCTGTGAAGTTTTAAGTTAGAGCCGTGGCAGGCCGAGAAGGGCCTGGTCTAGTTAATACCTGAGTGCTCGTGGCCAGAATGTAGTCCTTCTTGTGCCAGGGTCTTTGGCCTCTCTGGACTGGGATCTGATCTCACTTTGCCCCTGCCTGGCCCACATAGTGGCCCTGTGGCCCCAGGCCAGTGACTCATGTTGCTGGGTCTTGGTGGCCTCCCTTGGAAGGAGGTAGAGCATCTGCTTAGAATTCAGAGATAAGGGGTGGGGATGCAGGTGGCCCAGCGTGGGGCTTGGCCCTTGGGGACTCTGTCATGGCAGCCATCATTAGTCACGAGTGAATGTGCTCCATGTGGAGATTCTGAGCGAGTGTGGACACTTGAGCCAGCCCCCTTCACGTCCCCCCATAGTGCTGTTACTTCCTGCAGTGGTCCTCAGCCTCCTTGGCTACTGTGATCACTGCCTGCATCTTGGAGCCCTTAACAACCCTCTCCCCTGTCTTTTTAGCCAAGGTGTGTGCATGCGCACATGCATTGGGTGCCATTGAGAATCTGGTTTAGCCGTAGTGTTGATCATAAAGATAAAACAAATAAGCTTAAGTAATTCCTTGAGAGTGTGGGTGCTCTAGGGAGGTCTATCAGTCACATAGCAATCTTAGAGTTCTGGGTGCAACAGGTGGGAGCACCTCCGCGTGGAGCTGGTTAAAGGACTTTAGTTCTGTAGACAGGAGGCCGGGAGGGTGGGGCCTTCAAGGTAAAGGTGACTTAGATATTAGCCACCGTAGCAGTAGAACACCAGATGAGACTGATGATTGCACTACATTTGTTACCTAATAGATTCACAGTAGAATACAGGCGAGCAGCAAGTGTGCAGAAATTACTGAGGTGTTTCCCTGTTTTCTTCTAAATCTTTGAATTCTTGGTGTGTCCCGCACTCAGAGCACATCTGTCTTCACACTAGCCCTGGGTCAAGTGCCTGGTAGCCACATGGCCTGGTGGCTACCATATTGCTCAGCATAGGTATGTGAAAGCCAGGGAGCTGCTCCCCGTTTGGGGTTCCTGCCATGTGTGGAAATGCAGTTGAGCAGCCACAGAGCAGAAGGATCTGGGACAGGGAAAGAGGGCTTGGTCTCACCTTCTCCCTTTTATCCCACTTATCTTATTTTTTATTTTTTATTATCTTATTACTTTATTTTATTATTTTATTTCCAAATATATTGGAGATCAGAGAGGAGGAAAGGGGAGTTTCTGAGACTCCTTCCAGGGGTTCTTTCCTAGATCTGGATCTCTTGGTTGAAGGTTGTTCCCCTGCAGACCAGACCTCCCCGCGTCATTGAAAAACATGATAGTGCCCCCTCCCCAGCTAACCCTGCAAGGAGGTGCCAGCCAGCCAGACAAGAGCTTAATCTAGAGTCAAATCCAAGTGGAATTCAGTGAGAAGTCCGCATTATTATTTAAATACCTAACTAGCTCACCCTGCTGTTAGAGACCCTTGAGAGGAAAGCCCTTTAAATAAGAATCCAGGTGTGAACTACCTGTCACCTGCAGGGCTCCCAGGATCCAGTCTTGCCTCAGAGCCTTTGATGACTTTCTCTTCATTTCCTTTTCTTTTCAAGATGAATGATTTCGGGATCAAGAATATGGACCAGGTGGCCCCTGTGGCTAACAGCTTTCGAGGGCCACTCAAGGTGAGTGAGCAAGTCTTTTTTTTTTTTTTTAGAGAGAGGGACGGTGTGAGAGAAATAGAGAATCAATTTTAGTTTTTCATGTGGCCTTCATTTTTCTGACACTTGGTTGTGTCCGTGGTGCTGGGATTTGAACTTGTATCCTCGTGCATGCCAGGCAAGTGCATTAACCGCTGAGCCACCACTCCAGAGGATGAGCAAGCCTTAATTACAATATTTTACAAATTGGGGGGCTCCATCTCTGGGAGAAACAATATTGGGCTGGTCCCAGAAGACAGGTAGCGGGGCTTTCTTAGTTCATCTTACCTGGTTCCGTCCAGGTGAAAAAGTCTTGCAGTTCTCAGTCCGACAGCTGGAGAAACTGTCGGTCCTTCCTTTCTGTCTGTTGGGGAGTTTTCTCAGTGTTGGAAAGGTTGTTTGTGAACTGTGGGCTGTTTCCCTCTGAAGGGGTGTCCCCCAGGGGTCGTGGGCAGTCTCTTAGCACTGCCAGAAGTGGGTCTGTTGATGGACATTGAAAAGCAGAGTAAAGACAGAAAAAGAGCCTTCTCCGCTGTGGAAACGGGGTGCGCACCTCTTCTATCCTAATTCCTTCTGGGAACCCTCTTCCGTCACCCCAACTGGTAATTTCCCGTTTACTTTCTCCCAGCGTGAGTGACAAAATCTCACTGTTTTATACGGTAAGCGTGTTTTGGAAGCCGCGATTTAAGGTTGCCATGAGGACGTGTGTTGTATTTTCCTTTGTAAATCACTAGTGAGGTTGTTCGCCTGATACAGCCCCCAGAGCCAAAAGTCGGCACAGGTGTTTCTGTTAGGACGAACGTCGGTGAACTTCAGCAGGTTTTCATGTTGGGTTTGGTCCTGTGTTTAAGCCTGGCAGAAATGGTGTAGAAATGATGGTTGTTAAATTGCAACCAGCAGCCCTAAGGAAAATCCTTCTATGAATCAAAATATCCGATGATGCATTTGGGGTCTCTGGATTCGGAGAAGAAGCAGTCATTGCTGCAGCTGCTGTGTTGAAATACGAAGCACCCATCTGTATTGTTCTTGTGACTTCCTCATTTTAAAACAAGAACTTACAGTCCGGAAAGGCACTTTAGTGGCTTGGGCAATGCGAGTGGGACTTTTTAACATCCCTGGGGCAGTTCACCAAAATTAGCTCTGCTGTGGAGCACTTTACAGTCCGGGTGAGTCTTCTGCGCTGACTTGGTTGCTGCCCCTCTCCGCTCTCTGGCCGCGGACATCCATGGAGGTCTTGGGGTTTGGGGCTTTTGGGGGCTGGGCTCCGACTTCTCCCTGCCTGCTTTTCTAATGCGTCACTCTCCTTCTTCTCTGAAAAGAAAGCACACAGCTGATTTTATTTGTAAATGTGTTACATGTTTTCATTGATGACTCAACAGATGGGTCATTGTGTTACACAGAACATGGAATTTCCAGATTATGTTGGAAAAATAGAAACTTTCTTCACATTGCTTCCATTCAGGCAGTGACAATGAGAACATTATCTGTCACTTAGAAAGGTGTCTTTTGTTAAAGGCTGTGTGTTCATGGCGTTAGGTGAGGGGGTCGGTGATCTCCCCATGGGGTGAGGTTTTCTTTCTGCACACCTCTGCCCTGAACTGTAACGTTAAACCGGTTTCCTCTGGAACTCTTTCCCCTTGTGCATGTGTGAGTGGTTCTTTTTAATAATGTACTTCACTTTTGTAAAATGAAACTGTAAGGAGTTTTTTCATGTGTTTCTGTTTTCTTTTTTTCTTAGGAGAAAGGGACAGTGTAAGAGAGAGAAAGAGAGAATCAGTTTTATTTAGTTTTTCACGTGCCTTTCGTTGTGTACGTGGGTGCTGGGGTTTGAACTCATGACCTTGCGCATGCCAGGCAAGCGCCCTAACCACTGAGCAACCGCTCCAGCCACATGTTTCTGTTTTCTGAACCTTTGGTTTGAGGAGGACAAGTTGTGTGGTGGGACACATTTTAGAGTAAATGCTTCCCACGATGCAATGTGGTGGTTAGATTTTCCGTTTTTATTCAGTTCTTCGCCGTTTTGTTATCAACGTATCGCATTCAGGACCCCTGTCAAAGGCTGTTTTTCTTATGCACTCAGTGTGGTTGAATTGCCCCTCACATAACAGGAGGGACAGGTGTTTAGAAAAGGGGTCTCTGAGGTTCCTCCTGGCGTGGTCCTGTCCTTCTGATTCTCTGAGGTTAATTAAATAAGCCACAATGAAATGGAACTCTTTGGGTCACTTTGACCTTCTTAGGAAGTCTGAGTGGCTAATTGCATGGGATGCTGTTTAATTGCCAGTTTAATCGGGGTGGCCCAGCGAGCTAAGTCAGTCCCTATCACATTTCCCTTTTCTTCTGCACCTGATTCCACAGCGCCAGCCAGCCTTCGACACCTTTGACGGGTCTCTGTTTGCGGTCTTCCCCTCTCTGAATGAAGAGCAAACCCTCCAGGAAGTGCCCACAGGCTTGGACTCTATTTCTCATGGTAATTTCTTCAGTGGAGAAGCGGGGAAGTGGTGAAGGTGGGTGTGTGGAATCTTTGGTAGGAGAAGGCACTTTTCCCTCTGTTTTAAATTTTATTTTATTCTGCAGTCCTGGGGACAGGTGCTCATTCTCTGCCTGAGCTGCATTGCCAGCCCTAAACCTGGTGGCTCCTCCTACCGGAGGGCACCGCTGGGAGCTCTGTCAGAAAACTGGCTTCCAAGCCTGGGTGTTTTCAGCGCATCCTTATCTCCATGGTCTGCTCAGCAAAGCAGTGGGTGTTAAAGTTCACCCCAACTTTTTTTTTAAGGCTGATGAGTTCACATGATCAGTTGCCCCGGTACCCCATGCCCCATCTCCCCTCCTTTTTGGATAACGAATTATTCTTGTCGACTTTTGCCATCTATGCGTGTTTCTGCAGTTCTTGTGCTTGTTCTTTTTAAAGGACTAGCGCTGCAGATTGTATCTCTGCTGACACTGATCCAGGCTTTGGCTGGAAGCAATCCAGCCCCTGCTTTGTCATGTGAAGAAGGTGCTAGAAGATACAGCCCAGAAAATTAATTAAAAACATATGCTTGCGTCAGTGTGGCATCATGTGACTGCCGTTTATCATTCTCGTAAGAGCATCAGAGATTGTTTTTCAGTTAAGATGGGAGGCTGGCCTACTTGGCAGTGCCAAGCTCCACCTCGGATCACGCTGGTCCCTTGCCCGCTGCTTGGTCTCAGGGACGTGACTTCCACACTGTGCATTTTACAGTCCTTCTGCCTTTTGGCAAAAAAAAAAAAAACTGCAGATCTCCTCTTTCTAAAATGTTAAACTAGATGTAATTTTATCTATGCATCTCTGCTTCATGAAGCTTTACAAAATAGAGTGAAGCTTGAATTCTAGAATTTTTTTTGTAAGCACCATTCTGAGACGCAGTGGTTTCTCAGTTTCAGCTAAATTTTTTTGGTTTTATACTTTTTTTAATTTTTTGTACCTGGGATCCCGCACATGCTAGGCAAGTGCTCTTCCACTGAGATACCTCCTTGGCCCCTTATTTACACCCTTTTAAGGATTCATGTCCAGATTTGGGATCAGAGTTCCTGAACTCAGATTCCTGCCTGTCCCTGCCGCCCAGGCCCTCACGCGCCCTGGTTTCTTCCTAGATGCTGCCAGCTGCGAGCTGCCACTGCTGACGCCCTGCAGCAAGGCCGTGATGAGCCAGGCCCTCACAGCCACCTTCAGCGGCTTCCAGAAGGAGCGGCGGCGTCTGGGCATTCCAAAGAGTAGGTGCTGCATCGAGCCCGGCGGAACCGGGAGCCCAGGGGCCTCCCCGAGATGGGCACGGGTTAGCCTGGGCCTGTCTCTGCGTCAGCCGGGGCTCCAGCCCACGAGCCCCCCCACTCATCACACCTCCGTCCCAGGCGTCGTTAGTGACCGGGAGCCTGCCTGGCTTGGGCACCGCGATGGCCTACCCGTGTCGTGGGCGTGGGGGGTGAATTTCCGTCCCTTCCCCCGTGCATCTCGCCCCCTCTTCCTTGTAGACCCCTGGCTATGGAACGAGCAGCACGTGTGTCAGTGGCTGCTCTGGGCCACCAGCGAGTTCAGCCTGGTGAACGTGAACCTGCAGAGGTTCGGCATGACCGGCCAGGAGCTGTGCAACCTCGGCAAGGAGCGCTTTCTGGAGCTGGCCCCCGACTTCGTGGGCGACATTCTCTGGGAGCATCTGGAGCAGATGATCAAAGGTACCACTTGAGGACGCGCCGGCCTCATGTGGGGAGGGGACTTGGGGGCCGCAGGCTGCGCTGTGACCTTCAGGTGGTACAGGGCGCAGGGCCTTGAGACGCCCCCAGAAACGGTTATGGAGGTGACGCTAGGTTCCATTCCACCTGGGCAAGTGCAGCCTGCGGCAGGAGGTGGAACCGCAAAGCAGGGGCCTGAGTCACCCTGGTGCTGCTGGCCTGCTCTGCCAGACTGCAGCCCTCGTCTGACCGGGCCCTCGTTGCCTGACTGGGCGCGTGGGCCAGCAAGGACTCCCCGGTGCTGCAGCTCACACCGGGCGGGCAGCCTTCCTAAAGGATGAGGGAGCCCTTATGCAGATGAACCCTGTGAACGGCAGGGTAAATTTCCTGAGTCCAGCGGGAACCTCAATAGGAGGAGGGGACAGATTTAAACAAGCGAATGATTGACACATACCTATCCACTGATAGTATTGTACAGAAACTGCCATCCATCAACAGCCCACCAAACACGGAGAAAGTCTTGGTTCAGAACTTACGGGAGCTGTGCGTGCCGGCACACATCTTAATCCCAGCAGCTCGGGAGGCTGAGGCAGGAGGATCGCAAGTTCAAAGCCAGCCTCAGCAACTTAGGCCCTAAGCAACTGAGTGAGACCCTGTCTCAAAATAAAAAAGGGCTGGGGATGTGGCTCAGTAGTGAGTGCCCCTGGGTTCAGTTACTGGTACAAAAAAAGGAAAAAAAGCTTAACTGCAGTAAGATCAATGTTTAAAATGCACTGTGTTTAAAAAGAAAGAACAATTAGTAGGGCTTGGTTAAAAATTATAGCTGAGCTTGGTGGTGCAGGCCTGTAATCCCAGAGGCTCGGGAGGCTGAGGCTGTAAGATAGCAAGTTTAAAGCCAGCTTCCGCAACATAGCAAGACCCTGTCTCAAGATAAAAATTGGCAAGGTCTGGGGGTGTGGCTTGGTGATTAAGCATCCTTGGGTTCAATCTCCAGTACCAACAGAAAAAAAAAGAAAGAAAATTAGCCTGTGTTGAGTTTGAAGAAATATTGCTCACTTAATTGATTTTTAGCACATCAAATTTCAACATCTGCTATAGACTCAGAATCTTAAAAATGACCAGCTTTTCCAGTTACAGTGTGAGGGCCAGGGATGCTTAGAGATCCCAGAGTGTTCGCTGAGCTTGGACAGGTGTGTAAGTTTCTGGTGAACCTGTTCCGTTGGCGAGTTGGACCTGTTTTGCCTTCACTGGGGCACATGAGTTTGCGTGTGTCAGGGTGTCTGTGAGGTGCAGCAGGTCCCTGGCAAGGATTGGCGCAGAGTGTGGACCCTTTCCAAGTTCATGGGTGCACCTGGCCCCGTGCGCTGTGGACCTGCTGCATCCTGGCCACACCTCAGGTCTGGACGGCAGGAGCCTGAGCCACATCCCTCTTGTTAAGCCATGGTGCCCACTGCCCCTGCGGGGACGGTCCTTCATAAACGTCGAAGTGTTCCTTGAGTGCGGAAGTAAATGCACATTCTGAATCTTTGTCAATGGCACCGTTAATTTTGGAAAACTGAACTGAAGTTCTTACGACCACGTGTTGCTGTCTCCAGATGTTTGAGAGACGCGGGGCACGATCCTATGTGCGTGCTGAATGGGTCACCCATCAGCAGAGGTTCGGAGCCTCTTTCTTGTGTCATTTCTACCTGATTTGTCATCGTAGATCTCCTGCATCTTATTTTTCAGAAACCCAAGAAAAGACAGAAGAAGAGTATGAAGAAAATTCTCACCTCAACTCGGTTCCTCACTGGATCAACAGCAACACTCTAGGTCAGTGCAGGGCGGTCTGCCTGCAGGGCTCAGTCTTCCTGGGAGTCGGACTCTGATGGAAGCTCGTGGGGCAGCCTAGACCTGCACTGGCCCCCTTGGAGCTGTGTGGTGTTGGAAGTCTTAGCATAAAACAGTATAAAAGCTCTCATGATTGCATGGGATTACATATCGGAAACGTTACGCATTGCGAGTGTAATGAGAAGGGAATCGATACGTTAGGTTGATTTAAAATGGGGAATAACTTCACCTGGTCCTTTCTTACTGGGGCCACTAGAAAGCGTCAAGCTGTGTCCGTGGCTTGCAGTATTTCCCCGCTGGTCAGTGGTGGCCCAGGCAATCTATAGAGTTGAAACAGCCATCGTGGAGGTCGCGCGAGGGCTGGAGAGGGGCAGGTGTGACTTGCTCCAGGCCTGGCTGTCATTTGAACTGACCGTAACAGCACACCCATCAATCATTCCGCCCAGGTTTTGGCATGGAGCAGGCTCAGTTCTCGGTGCAGACTCAGAATTACCCCAAAGGCGGCCTCCTGGACAGCACGTGTCCCTCGTCCGTGGCTCCCAGCGTGCTCAGTTCTGAACAGGAGTTCCAGATGTTCCCCAAGTCCCGGCTCAGCACCGTCAGTGTCAACTACTGCCCCGTCAGCCAGGACTTCCCAGGCAGCAACTTGAATTTGCTCACCAGCGGTTCTGGTAAGACCAGAAGCATCCCCAGAAGGCTGTAGATTTGATTCCGCGTCACTCAGTGATGCGGGCTTCTGAGTAAACTTGGGTGCTGTGTTCAGCCATTGGCGAAGGAGGTCAAAGGACTATTTCCTGTCCTCAGTGACTGCAGCAGGCACGTTCCTGATGTTTCAGACACTGGTCCAGGAACTGCAAGACACAGGCCCTCTCTTGAGGCTAAACTCATCCACCCCATGGGATATTTTGTGGGAACAATAAGAGTTGGGTTCCCTCCGTGCGCTGTAGCCATTTGTCCTTTCTCATTGCTGTATAGTATTCCATCTTTGTGGCTGTAGTTTATCTCTGTTCTTCTGTTGATGGCTTCATAATTTGTGGATGTACCTGTCCTAATGAATAGGTACCTGAGTTTGAGAGCATTTTGAGGGGCCAGAATGCCCCAGCAGTGGGGGTGGCTGGCAGTGATGCTGCTGTTGTGCCCAAGACCCACCTCTGGCAATTATGCAGTAGCACGGGACCCTTCCCATGCTCTGGGGACTCCAAGCATGTGCTGGGCTTTCTCTGCCAGGGAAGCCCAAGGACCACGACTGCCCCGAGAACGGCGCCGACAGCTTCGAGAGCTCGGACTCGCTGCTGCGCTCCTGGAGCAGCCAGTCATCCCTGCTGGATGTGCAGCGGGTGCCCTCCTTCGAGAGCTTCGAGGACGATTGCAGCCAGTCGCTCTGCCTCAGTAAGCCGACCATGTCCTTCAAGGACTACATCCAGGAGAGGAGCGACCCGGCCGAGCAAGGCAAACCGGTTATTCCTGCGGCCGTGCTGGCTGGCTTTACAGGTGAGCGTCAGCCCAGCACCCCGCGGGTCCCCTCCCGCCTGCCACAGTGCCTGATGGTCAGGTGTCTCCAGGTGACCACTGTCACCTCCCTCCCAGGGGTCCCCTCCCACCTGCCACAGTGCCTGATGGTCAGGGTGTCTCCAGGTGACCACCGTCACCTCCCTCCCAGGTATCCCCTCCCGCCCTGCCATGGTGCTGGGATGGTCAGGTGTCTCCAGGTGACTGCCGTCCCCTCCCTCCGGGGGGTCCCCTCCCACCCCGCCATAGTGCCCGATGGTCAGGTGTCTCCAGGTGATGACCATCCTCTCCCCCCGTGGGTCCCCTCCCTCCCTGCCATGGTGCCAGCTGGTCAGGTGTCTCCAGGTGAAGCACGTGTGTGCACACTCCCGTCCTGGTCTAGAGAGGCCACTCCCTCCACCTGGGGGGTGGAGGCGGAGGCTGAGGAGGGGACAGGCGCCTGGAGTCCCCGGCCCTGACTCACCCGCTGCAGGATCTCCAGGAATGTAAACTGGCCGCGGAGGCTGCGGAGCTGGCCTCCAGTAACACCGGCTGTTTACCTTTCCTTGCCTCAGATGTCCACCCTTGGTCCCCAGGTTTGGGTGAGAGCTGTTCTAGGCAGAGGACAGATATTCAGGCTGTTTTGAGGACCAGATATTTCCAACACCGGAGCAAAAATATCAAGATTCCTGTGTTAAATGTTCTCCCTGTTCCTCATAGTCAACAATATGGAGCTACTTTTAAAAACCCAGAAAACTGAAGATGAGAATGAGGCTCCGTGGGCATCTGTTTTCTTTTCTGCCCTCTAAAATAGCCCCCTCATGTGGATTTCAGCCACGGGAAGTGTGTGAGCCTGCGGTAGTCTTCATACCTGAAGGTTCAGGGCCTGGTGGGAAGCGCTCAGCTGTGGGCCAGGTTTCCATGTGAGCAGCAGGACTGGCGCCGTTGGCAGCTGGCCCGGTGCAGGCAACTTCGGCCAGTGGTCTGTGGGCCTGAGGTCAGGACCCACCAGCCCCTGGTGATCACACAGGTGCTGTGCCCCAGAACCCCTGCCCTTAGCGCATGAGCCCTTCCTCCACCCAAGGGACTCAACTGGGTGGAAGGAGGTTGGGCTCAGGGTGGGAAGATCCAGGCTGTTCGTCTGCCTGGCTCCGATGGTCACAGGGTCCGGGAGGAAGCGCCGGCACAGTGAGGCTTGCGAACAGCAGTTGAGAAGCGCGCTTCGCAGATCCGTGGCCTCACAGAGAGGCTGAGGCAGTGCGGTCACCCGCAATCACGATCGGCCGCCCTTTCTGTGGCGAAATGTCTCTCCGCGGCCCCCAGCCCTGCCCTAGCGGGTGTTTCTAGCAATGAGCTTTCAGGGTCCTCGCACAGGAATGGTCCAGTGGAGTGGGGAAGGATGTGAGGCTTGGTGGTCCCCACCTTCTTCCCCTGAGCAGTGCCAATGTGGTGGCAGTGCCTCTCCTGGCAGTGCCAATGTGGCGGCCAACCTGCTCCAGCAGGGGGGCTGTCCGCACCACACTCAGACCGGAACCCAGCTGGGCCTGCGTTCTTAAGCGGCTTGGCCTGGGCTGTGGAGGCTGGATGTGGAGGCTCACTGTTCTCAGTCCGACCCGTCTCTGTCCCTCCGCAGGAAGTGGGCCCATCCAGCTGTGGCAGTTTCTCCTGGAATTGCTTTCAGACAAATCTTGCCAGTCGTTCATTAGCTGGACCGGGGACGGATGGGAGTTCAAGCTTGCTGATCCCGATGAGGTATGTCAGAGTCCTGGGAAATCCACCCCTGACTGATTGTGTCATGCTCCACACTCCATCCTCGGAGCCCCAAAACGGGTTCCTCATCCAGGGAGCCGTGGCTGGCGGGTGGGCTCCCCTGGGGCCACGCTTTGATAAAGCTGTAAGGTTTCCCAGGGACCCTGGGCCGGCTTCCTGGTCTTGCCCTGATGTCTGTCAGAAGGCTGAGGTGCTCCTAGGTGGAGGAAGCCCACCTTTGTGCCCCAGGGGCTTGAGCTTCCTAGTGGCCCCAGCCCTGCAGGCTCAGGGCTGCCTGCCAGAGCAGGCCGTGGGCAGAAGTGTACAGCCATCCTGGGACAGCAATGGAGAAGCCCTCCTTCCATCACCTCCCAGCTCCTTGGAAACACGCTCCAGGGATGAGCTCGGAGTCTGCTCCGAGAGCCCAGGTGCAGGTGACTCAGTACTTCTTGGTCACAGGCCCTCTGGCTCAGAACCCTGACTCCAGGTGGTTGGGCTAGGACAGCTGGGGGCAGAGCAGTGTCCCTTGCGTGGGTCTGCTGCGGGCCTCGTGGGCAGGAGCGCTGAGCTGAGCTGCTTCTGAATTGAGGAATTGACTGTCCTCCCTGTCCGCCCAAGGTGGCCCGCAGGTGGGGGAAGAGGAAGAACAAGCCGAAGATGAACTACGAGAAGCTGAGCCGGGGTCTGCGCTACTACTACGACAAGAACATCATCCACAAGACGTCGGGCAAGCGCTACGTGTACCGCTTCGTGTGCGACCTGCAGAACTTGCTGGGCTTCACGCCCGAGGAACTGCACGCCATCCTGGGTGTCCAGCCGGACACGGAGGACTGAGGTCTGGGACCGTCCTGAGCTGGCCCGGCCCGGGGACCGAGAGTGGGAAGCAGCCTGCCCGACGGCTCCCCGGACCCCAGAAAAGTGAGGTGGAACCTGTCCCTGTCCAGGAAGGACGCCTGGAAGCTGTGACCTTGTTCCATCCCAGCCCATGCCTCTCCGACAGGGCGTGCCCCTGGTGACGGCTCATCTGCGGGTACGCAGGAGCGACTTTTCACGGTGGCGAGTGGCAGGGAGCCAGGCTGCTGGAGGCTCCCCGGGGAGCGCGTAGAAAGGCCTGTTCCCTCCAGGAGCAGCCCCCTGTGTCCGCGGGCTGGGAGGGAGGGGGCAGGTGACCAGGCCATTTCAGAAGACGGTTTGTGTATATGCTGTAATCTTGTAATTGTTATCCAGATCGGCTAACAGTTCTATTTAACAGAAATTGTATATTGTAATTTAAAATAATTATATGACTTGGAGATAAGAATGCAGGCATCCAATATTTTATTCATTTTTCAACAGCACATGTGTCCAGCGTTTTACAGATTTTCTCTGCCCATGTGGTGGAAGGAGGAGTTGTGAAGTGTCTCTTCGTTTTGGTGTTTGTGTTTTATGTTGGTTTTGCCATGAGTTGTAGTATCTGGTGAGGACTTTGTACACTTGGATTTTTATAAGAAACAATGTTATTATTGGGGAGGTCCTCTGACCTCTCTGCTTTTTTTCCTTTAATTGTAAAGTAAAAGCTACAAAGCAGTATTTTTCTTGACAGATGGTATATGTTTTCCACTTCCATGCATGCCTTAAAGCAGTTTATATACAAATGTATTTTATTTTTTGGTGTAATCGCGTTTTCCCGACAGCTCACCTCTCCCGGCCGGCGGTTTCCTTCCTGTGCCCCAAGTTATTCTGTGTGATTAAAACAAGAATACTATTTTTGGAAATATGTGACTCCTTCTCAGAGATCAGGAGGGATTTATGTAGCAGCTATTTTTACTGCAAAAGTAATTCACTGGAAAAAAAAATGTAATTTGTATGAAAGCTTTATTTTTATCTCAGCTCCGTGTGAAGTTCAAGTACTGTGCCGAGCTGAAGGGACGGGTGGGGTGGGGAGGGGCTTCTGTGAACCTGGAATGCAGCTGCGCATGGCCGTCCCCATCTGGTCACCCGCCGCATCTTGGACCATCTGGATAATGTGCTTTTCTTCCTGCTCAGTGTCCTCCACAAGATTGTGAACTTCTTTCTTATTTTGTTGGACATGGAATAGAAGCACAGAGAGGGTCAGCCGACGGGACAGATGCATTGGAGTAGATCACTGGAGGAAACTTGATCCTCACACACTAAAGAGCACTTGGGTACATGCACTGCAGCCCTGGCCTTTATAAGTCATCCAGCCATGGTGGCTTCAGGCTTTCCTAGCAGCATGGCCTTGGGCCGGCAGGTGACATCTCAGAAGCATCGGCATGTGATGAAACCCCAGGACAGGCACTGGGTGAGCGGGGCCCGCAAAGCCAGCCCCGCGGCCACTCGGCCTACAGGCTGGAGAAGACCACGTGGTGCTTACGCACGGAATGCTTTTTCTCAAGTGGGACCTATTCGTCACTGGGACATCTGTATAATATGAACGGACATGACTGGGAACATCTTGCTGTGGAGAGAAATCCTAGCCATCGCTCAGTTTACGTGAGGTGGAGTGCGTGATACTGCCAGCTTGGGACTGGTTTCCATGAGCGGAGCTGGGGCAGTTTCTTGCGATCTAGTCCAAGAGTCATGGAAACTGGTCCTTAGAAGCCTTTGGCAAGACAATGAATGAACCTTAAGTATAAAAATTTTGTAATTTGGCTTTTTCCTTCTGAAGTAATAAAGTATTTGGTTAACGTACGCAGTCTCTGCTGTTGCTCACCCTCCCACCCCCCAGCAGAAGGAGCTGTCCACAGACCAACCCGTTCTCCACCCCACCTTCCTGTCCCTGGGAGTCGGGTCTCTTGAAGTGGTTCTACACTCTAGGTAGCCTAGAAATAGCAGCCGTGCCAGAGTCCACTCTCGGACCCTCCGTAAGGAATCCCCAAAGAGAAAAATTTTCAAGAGAAAAATTCTTACGAGGCAGAATTATAATGGATCCAGGAGTCTCATCTTTGGCAGAGATAACTGAGAGATTTAAGAATGTTTATGTTCAGGGCGTTAGGACTCAGGTTTAAGCACTTGTCATTTGAGGTCATGCCCTTTCCATCCCCAGGGTCCCCTCACGAGTTCTGACACAGATGACACAAGCCAGAGATGCGGAAGATGGTCCAGGACACACGTTCACTAAAAAGCCCGTCCTTGTATCCAACGTTGTGCCGGAGCCAGCTCCCTGGGCTGCAAGGACTCGGGCCACCTGTCTCCCAGCCTGTGCCCCAGGAACCCGCCAACCACAGCAAACACCAGCCGACCGTTGATTATATCTCTCATGGGTTACCAGTTTAGAGAGAAACATTTTTTTTCATTTGGTTTTTTCATGTGGCCTTCGTTGCTTTGAGACCTCATTGGGTACGTGGTGCTGGGGTTTGAACCCGCGTACTCACACATGCCAGGCAAGCGCTATAACTGCTGAGCCACCACTCCGTTGGTTACATTTTAGAACAAATGTCACAAAATTTTCAGACAGCATTTTTTTCTTTGTAAGATTAAGAATTTTTTTTAAATGAGCATTGCGTTGTTTCCACGTTCGCAAATTCCTTTAATGTCTGGTTTCGTGAGGCCTCTGACTCCTAGTCTCTGCCTTCAGTCTGCTCTGATGTGTTCTGAATGAGTATATGAAGGCAATCCAGCCTAACATTAACAACTGAAACTGGGAGGAGCATTGAGCAGCTGTGTCCAGTCATCGTGGGTAACACGATGCCAGAACTCACACGCGGTCATTTCTTAAATCGGAATTGCAAATGAAATACGGAACCGTATCAGGTTGCTGAGCTTCACCGTCCTGCCCTTGGATCTTTCACTCATGTGTGATTTTATAGCATCATGCATTGGTCATTTGGAAAATATTGCTCCAAAATGTTGACCTTCAGTATCAGATGATCACAGTAGTTAATGGTACTGCCAGTCTTCACTGGCTCATGGTGACTAACACGAATTTTCAAGAATTCACATCTTTATTTGGAAGCTCAAACTTCATCATTGACACTAAATCTTCCCCTCAATTCCCAATAAATACCCCAAACTGGATAAAAGTTGACACTTGTTCTCTCGGGTAAGGATGGTGTCCGTGGAAACAGTGGCTAGTTGAGCTTGGAACTCAGCACAACTGCCTTTCTGTGGCACCGCCACCGTGCTTCCCAACACAGGCTTTCCATGTGCCTACACGGAAATTAAAAGCAGTAAAATCAGATTTTGTTGTTTCTGCAAAAACATTCTTGCGTGAAGCTGGCATTTCCTTTTCTTTTCATCAGCAGGTTAATGGCGTTGAAGAACGTGGCAGTGTCTCTGCCCCAGTTTAAACCAGCACTCTCCCCGGCCTTTGCCTTAGCGCGATCCGTGTCGAAGTCAGCACGGTGGAGAGAAGTAGCCTGGCCCTCAGGAGACCCCCAGAGTCTGCAGACCACACTTTGAGAACTATTCTGGAAAAGAGAGAAGCTCCCCTAGAGCAAAGCGGTGAACCCTGGAGGAAGTAGGGGAAATTAGGCCTGACCCTCTCTAATCCAATCTTGACCTTCACAGCCAGTTGGAGGACGCAAACAGAATCACCTACCATTCTCATGATGAAGGAAGGGTTCCTCGCTCAGGGAGAGAGGGACAGTCCCTAAGTCCTTTGCTCACCATCCTATCTCTGACACTACTCCAATTCCAAACCTTTTTTAAGAAAAAAAAAATGCTGGGCTGGAGAGGTGGCTCAGCGGTTACAGCGCTTGCCTGGCAAGTACGCGAGTTCCAACCCCAGCACTACGTACGCAACGGAGTCTTGGAGCAACGAAAGCCACGTGAAAACTAAATAAAAATTGCTTTTCTCGCTCCCTCACTGTCCCCTCTTTCTTTAAAAAAAAAAAAAGAAAGAAAGAAAAAAATGCATATTTTGGGACAATTTTTGGCAGTTCAGAGTAAAATTGAGTTGTAATTGTTTAATACATATGTTAGCTTTCTGTCACTAAACGCCTGAGAAAATAAATTTATAAATAGAAAAAGTTTCTTTTGACTCACCATTTGGGGGCCTCTGTCCACGATTGGTTCACCTTACTGCTTTTGTGCTTGGGCTGGGCAGCACCTCGTGGCAGGAGGTCAGGGTGGAGCAGAATCACTCACCTCGGCTAGGAAGCAAAAGAGTAAAAACGGCTAAAGTTCCACTCCGTTTCAGGGATACCACCCCTGTGACCTAGAGAGCTCCTGCCGGCACCACCTTCTTCGGGTTCAGTCCCTCTTAGTAAAGCCACCTTGGGGACCAAACCTCTAACTCTGGGGCCTTTGAGGCACATTCAAGATTTAAACTATAGCAACATAATTGCACCAGCTCTCTCCTAAGAACTGTCCTATAACTTAAAAGATGACATGGCAAATTACGTACGAAGACCTGAATCGAAATCATCCTACAAATGAGACACTCTGTCCCCTTTAAGACTCTACTTCTGTTCTGAAGGTCTGAAAAAGTTAATCAACTGCTTTTACCACGATACTAGAAAATATCAACTCCATTGTCTCCAGTAAAGGACCAATAATCACTTTCAGAGCACTAACGCAGTCAGCTGTAAAGACAGCATCTCAATTGATTTTCACAATTATTAAAAAAAAAACTTTAAAAAAGAAACAGGGAAGGGCAATTAAGTATTCAGATATTGTAGTTTGGATCTTGGATGAGTCTCCAGGGTACAGGTTGAAGCCTGGTCCCCGGTGCTGCGGTGTTCAGAGGAGGGCTCTGACCTCATCCATCCATTTGTGGATCCATAGCTGACTGGGTTTGGGGGCAGGGGCTTCATTATAAAATCAAGTTGTCCCTCCGCTTCCCTGCCACCATGAGTTGAGCAATTTTCTTCCACCATACACTTCTACCATGAAGAACAGCCTCACTACAGTCCCAAAGCCACCAGGCCAAGTGGCCATGAACTGAAACCTTAGAAATCATGAGCGTAAACAAACCTTCGCTCCTTTAAATTTATTTTCTCAGGCATTTTGTCACAGTGGCAGAAATCTGACCAATACATTGAGAAGCCACTTTCCTTAACATTCTCCACACAGAGACCGTGCCGAGATGAGGTACCTAAGGTTTTTCTTCTGGCCTTTCCACATGGCGGGAAGGAGTTAAGTTATAGTGCCTTTGGGCCCATGTAGCATCCGGGCTCTTCCTCGTTCTGACAGGGCTGAAGGCCTCCGGGTGCTGGACACGCATAACAGACAACGATTCAGAGCCTGATGGAGTTGCTCAGTGGGGTGTGTAAGGCACAGACAGAGGAGGCTAGAGAGGACAGCGTGGGTGGGGGGCACAGGGCTGGGGACAAGTTGTCTCCTAATCTTTGCAAACATGGAGTCAGTCAGCAGCGGGTTTCATTGAGCTTTGGAGCCAGCTTGGGCTCGCTCTCGCCAGCTCCGTCATGCACTGCTGTGTGATTTGGGGCATGCGGCCTACTCCCTGTGTGCCTCAGTTTCCCCGCCATAAAGGGGGCCTATTGGGTGTCTAGGGGTGGATTAAGGTATGGGTGTAAATGGTGTGCAGTTGGTAGCCTGGAGGGCACCACCAAAGGCCCAAACAGAGCGCTCCAGGCGAGGTATGCTTAGCCAGCAGATCTGCAGAGAACTCAGGGCCCCTGAAAGTCAGCTCTCCCCGTCCACAAGACACATCCTGGCACAAAGATCAGCAATAAAGCCAGTGCCCGGCCACGCCCAAACCCTGGTCTTCTGCTTCCTGGTGTGGGTCTCCGACCATGGTCACCATGCCCTGTGCTAGAGATTGAATGTCCCCTCCCAAACTCATGTTGAAATTTAGCTGACACTGTGACGGTCCCAAGAGGCAGGACCTTTCAGAGATGAGTGGGCCACTTAGTTGTATACAAAGTGCTGGGATTCAAACCAGGGTCCTGGTGCATGCCAGGCAAGTGCTCTACCCCTGAGCCACGGCTCCAGACCCCAGATTTCTTTAGGAATCGCCCAGTCTGTGGCATTCTCTTACAGCTGCAGAAAACACAGTAAATCACAAAGTTGGGTTAAATGATTATAAAAGCTACCCCAAATGCCACCCAGGGCCTCCCCTAAGCTCCTAGCTCCTCTTTCCAGAGCCCCAGGCCTTGGTTATGTTAAATTAGGCATTCACTTCCTACTGCTAGAACACACAGCTCTGGTCCCCAGCCGCTGGCCGCAGTTCCTCTGGTCTGGACAGATGCATGAATCTCCTAATCTGGGCCAGATGTTAATCTGTCCTGTGGGTGAGGCCTGAGGCAGTGTGGGGAAACCCCTGATTTTGTAATTGTTTCGTAACTCCGGGGCGGGGTTCGAGTGTTAGCTCTGCGTGAAATCTAACATTAGGGGGAAGACCATTTTTGGTCATAGCTGGTGTGATGACATCTTTGGAACTGGAATCCACAGGGTGTTTGTTCCTTGTGCCGTGAGTAAGTGCCCCTCCCTGCCTCCCAAACGCATGTTCAGAGGCAAAGCACCCCAGGGTCACCACCGTTCGCTGCAGCCATCTGCTTCTGAGTCTCCAGCTTCATGCATTCAAATGCACCTGGCATTCAGCACGTACGCACGTGTGGCTTCTGTGACGGAGAATCGCGACAGCCTGTGGCTCCAGAGAGGCCCGGTGGGCTGGAGGAAAAAAAAAAAAAGAACTTTCGGGCGAAGGAAGGTGGTGAGCCGCCCCCACGCGCACCCCGTGCTGAGAAACGCCGTTCCGCTTTGCGGGTGAACCGCACCAACTTTCTTGCTGAAAGATGTCTTCTCATCACAAAGCAAGCATGTAATTAACAACTGCGAGATGTGGCACCACTGTCAGAGTTGCTTTCATCTGTGTGCCACGTCATCCTCTGCGTCATCCAGGGAGGTCGGTTTTACTGTACCCGTTTTGCGCATGTGGAAACTGAGGCTTGGAAAGGTGCCAGCCGAAGGCGAAACCAAAGGGGCTCATCGTACCCACCAGTGGCTCCCGCTCTGCAGAGCCGGAGGTGCAGACTGCGGCTTGGGGCCGTGGGGGAGCCCAGGCATCATCACATCTTCCCAGGAGCTGTAGCCGTCCTTTGTCTCCCGTCCCTCGTGGCTACCAGGAGGGCTGTGGGTGCTGTGCTTCAGCCCACTCCCTGGTGAAGCTCCTCTTCCATTGTTCTTCTGCAGTCAGACTTGTGTTTTGGATCAAATCTGCACGACCCTGGGGCTTCATCTCCCTCAGCTACGGAGCAGCATTGGCTCCCGCAACAAATTCTTTTGTTCATTAATTTTTTATCGGAGAGAGAGAGAGAGAGAGAGTCAATTTGATTTAGTTTTTCACGTGGCCTTTGTTGCTCCAACACTCTGTTGTGTACGTGGTCCTGGGATTTGAACTCGTGTACTTGCACATGCCGGGCAAGCGCGTAACAGCTGAGCCACACTCTATCCCAAAGTGTATTTGCAAGCAGTTATGGAATGTCACCCAGTGGGACTATGCGGGTGACAGGCAGCTGGGTCCCCCTTGCTTGCTAGGAGCTGCTGTTCAGTGAAGGAACTCGGAGGAAAGAGGTGACAGTCTGTGAGGCCCCCAGGGTGGGAGGCTCGGGCCCAGTGCTCCAGCTGTGTCTGTGGCTGGAGTCAGAACAGCCCGTTTCTAATGGACAGTGTACATCAGCTGGGGCTCTGCAGCAGGAAGCAGCAAGGGGTCAATGCTGCTGAATGCTGGGACAGCTGTCGAGGCCACAGAAATGTCTAAGCCAGCCCTGCCGTTGGGAAAGACATGCACGTGTGCAGGCACACATACATCCTGCACACGTGCATCCACGTGTGCATATGCATCCACACACACCTGTGCATGCACGCACATGTGCACACATGCAGCCACTCACACCTGTGCGTGCACACACATCTGTACACACCCATGCACGATCACACTAACACACATTGCTCACCTCATCTTCTCCGTCTCTGCTTCTCCTCCTGTGGGTCACCACCTCCCACACCTTGTCTCCTGTATCAGTTCCCTGGAGTCATCAAAAGAAAAGGCCACAGCCTGGAGCTCACAGTGCTGGAGGCAGGAGTTCCAGGATCCAGGAGCCATCCGGGTGGCTCCTTGAGAGGTGGCGAGGGACGGTCCCTTCCAAGCCTCTGTTCTGGGCTCCAAATGGAGTCTTCTCCCTGTGTCGCAATGTCATTTCCCATTGACAGATGTCCCTGTGTTTAAAGTCCCCTTTATCAGAGTGCTGTCCATCATGCCTTGCCCCCATGACCCGTTCTCCTGTTCTGCGAGGATCCTGTCTCCAGCATCTCATCCTGAGGAGGGGGGGTTAGGACTTCAACATGTGACTTCAACTTTGAGAAGACACGGTTCAACCCACGTTTCCCCCAATGCTGAATACGTTAACTTCCCCGAGGGGACCTGGAGCCTGCAGTCACACAAGTGCCCTTAGATCAGTCAGCAAAGTCCGTTGCAGACTGAAAAGGGATTGAAGAGGAAAGAGCAACTAAAAAGGGATTGAACAGGAAACATGATTGTACGCTAAGAGAGGAGACAAAATAGAATCAGATTAAAGCTGGGTAAAACCAAAAAAGACAGGGCTGGAGCGGTGGCTCAGCAGTTACGGCGCTTGCCTTGCATGTGCTAGTACGCGGGTTCAAACCCCAGCACCATGTACAGAATGAAGTGTCCAACCAATGAACGTCCATGAAAAACTAAATAAATTCATTCTCTCTCTCTCTCTCTCACTGTCCCTTGCTCTTAAAAAAAAAGAAAAACCAAGAAGACAGAAAAAGAGTGGAAGGTAGAATGAAAGTGACCAGGACAGCCAGCGGAAGGCAGTGATAAATATGATAGAGATGAAGCAAATGCTTCAAAGACATTGACCAAACGGCGGGAGAGAGGGCACCTCAGGGCAGGGCTGTCCTGGGAGCATCAGGGGCAGCACCCGCTCCCTGGGGCAGAGGGAAAGAGGAATCAGCGCAGGCTCCATCCAGGGACTGGGCGCCACAAGCCCGCCACGCTCTTGTGAGCAGTTTTGCAGCGCGATCAGCGCGGCTGGAGCGGCTGAGCTCCAGGTGCAGAGAGCTGTTCCCAGCTCCCGGGGCACTGAGCAGGCGGCGTCCCTTTCCACACGGGCACAGGGCAGAGCACAGCTGTGGCGCTGTTACCATAGCCAGGCTGCCCGCCACCTGCTGATGGCCAGCCCCTCGCTGGGTGCTCTTTTGCCCCCAAGGAAGCTCTCCACAGGGTCCTAGCAGTCAGCTGGGCCCACGGGACATGCACCAGCTGAGGCAGCGTTGAGGGTTCTTGGGCCTTGAAGGCTGGCTGCCATCTGAAATGGCTCTCCTGTCACCCTGGAGCAGCTGTGGCATGGGACAAGCCCAGGGGACTTGCTGGGTTTTCTGCCATGGTGGTCTCAACAGGGAAGAGGCCGTGCATGTTAGGGAGAGGAGGAGAGGTGGGCAAGAGGCATCTGCCCGCCACAGAGCCACAGAAAAGGCCACCAGGACAGGGGATGAAGGACACATGCCAAGGCACCTCAGGAGGTGCCAGGCCTGTGCTGTTACAGTCCCTCCACCTGCTGGTCCTTTATAAACACCCAAGCAGGTCTTTCCTGCAGGACCCTGCAGACTTTCTGGAAACCACGGACGAGGGAGCCTCCTTGGGTCCCCAGGAGACTGTCACTGCTGCTAAGAGGACAGGAACCACACAGGAGAACACTAGGAGAGCCCCAGTGTACGTGAGGACACTCGCTGCAGAAGGCCAGGGGCGCTCAGCCAGGGATCTGCAGGAGGGAAGCGGAGGGATCAGGAGGGAAAGGGCAGCCGCAGGACCCCAGGGCAGGCAGGGTGGCTCAGGTATGCACCCAGGGCCACCTGCAGCTTGGGCTCAGCCCTCACAGCCTTGCTGCTCTTCAAAGTCATTTTGATTTATCTAATTTAGTTCAGCTACGTCATTCAATGGACCCTGCAATGTGCTCTTAGTGATATTTAATAAAGCACCATAATTTCACAGTTATATTTTAAACTACAGATGCATTTATATAATTCTCACAAATACATTTTCCCAACACTGAATCTTGTGTTTTGTATTTTGATTTAAATGAAGCCACTGCTACTATGTAAACCATCATCCAAATTTGAGATCAAAAGAGGCATTTAAAATAGAAAAATAGGGCTGGTGCAGTGGCTCAGTGGTTGGAGCACTTGCCTGGCGTGTGCGAGGACCTGGGTTCAAACCCCAGCACCACACACAACAACTACGTGTCAGAGAAACAAAGGCCAGATGAAAAAATAAATAAAATTGATTCTCTCTCTCCCCTTCTCTCTAAAAAACAATTAAAATAGAAACGATCGTTCCTATATGATGTTTGCTCTTTTTTACACGACTACACAAGTAACTTAATGCTTACTTAAGTTTTATTTAAAAAAATCAGAAAACTCAAATAAAACATTGTTAAAATTGCATAGCATTTTTGTTAATTTAATCCTAAAGTCATAGGTTAATTTTAATGAGTTGACACTTTGCAACTATTTCTTGTTTTGTATTTTTCTTAACTATTGTAATTTTTTTTTCAGAGATATAGGGACAGTGAGAGAGAGAGAGAGAGAGAGAGAGAAAGAATCAATTTTATTTAGTTTTTCGTGTGGCTTTTAATGCTCCAACACTTCATTGTGTATGTGGTGCTGGGGTTCGAACCCATGTCCTTGTGATGCCAGGCAAGTGCCATAACCGCTGAGCAACTGCACCAGCCCCTAATGTATTTTTTTATGTTTTTGTTTTTGTTTTAAAGAAAGGAGAGAGAGAGAACCAATTTTTATTTTTTGTCCATCTGGCCTTGGTTTCTCTGACACTTAGTTGTGTACATGGTGCTGGGGTTTGAACCCAGGTCCTTGCACATGCCAGGCAAGCACCGTAACTGCTGAGGCACCTCTCCAGCCCCCTCCCCTATTGTAGTTTTAATTAAGGTAATGTTTTGTGTTTAACACTTGTAAAGTTTATGAAGTCACAAGATGTTTTCTAAACACATACACACATACATGTGCACACATACACACAACTGTGATGTAGATAAAGGGCCCTTATTTTGATATCAGTACCTTTCTTTCTTTATTTTTAAATTTTTTTAATATTTTAACTTTTTAAGAGAGAGGGACAGTGAGAGAGAGAAAGAGAGAATCAATTTTATTTAGTTTTCCATCAGCCTTCATTTCTCCAGCATTTTAGTTGCGTACATGGTGCTGAGGTTTGAACTCGGGTCCCTGCGCGTGCCAGGTGAGTGCTTTAATGGCTGCACCACCACTCCAGCCCCACCTTTATTTATTGAAAATAAAGCTGAAAATTTTCAAATATTTTAAAAATTAAGCAAATAAATGAAAAAGCGTGTGTACGATTTGTATGTGCACAAGCAGAGGAATCCACACACCCAGTTGCAGAGGTGCCCACTGGCAGGACAGGCCTCCGGCAGGAAATGCTCCATCCCAGATGACGCAGGTGCAGACCCTCAATGGGGGCAGCTTCCCCAGCTGGGCAGGAGGGAGGGGCCCACCCCCACCCCATCTCCCACCCCCACCCCCACTCCCATCCCCCTGGGAGGAGTGGGCAACTGTGTCATCTGAACCCAGTGAGCAGCTGCTGAAGGAAGGGAAAACAGTCCTCGCCCTCTGTGCTCCTGTCCCCCCATTTACTGCTGGTGCCTGGGCAGCCACCAGAGGCCTGGGCAGTGCAGGACAGAGGACAGGCCAGACGGGTGCAGAAGGAATTTGAAGCAAGCCTGGCACGCTTGCTGGGCTGGAAGCGCCTTCTCCTCCCCTTCACCCCCGGGCATTGCTAAGTGCCCCGTGGGCTTCCCCAGTGCCTCAGCATAGTCCTCGGGGCATGGGGTGCAGGGTGGAGAAAACAGCCCAAGGAGGCCTGAGGGCCCCAGAGCTGGTGTTCCAGTGAGGGCAAGCTCAGGTGACAGAGGACAAATAAACAGATGACGGTCACATATGTACTGCAGACATTTGCAGGAGGGTGATGGGACGAGAGGGGCGATTGGAGAGCACCCAGGAGGTGACGTCACCTGAGGTCCAAAGGGAAGAAGCAGATGGTGTGGGCAGGTGAGGACCAGATCCCTCCAGGCACCAAGTACAGGGCCTATGAGACCTAGGAGCCTGGCTTCTGGGGCCATAGGACATGGCAGGAAGGCTGGTGCAGGGGAGCAGATCCCATGCAGTGTGTGACCTGGAGCCCAGGGTGACCACCCAGGGGAGAGGTGTAGCCCTGAGGAGCAGGGCTGGGGTAAAGAGACATGGAGGGATATGTGTGCTCCACAGATCTCCTGGGTCACAGCGAGAAGGGAATATGGAGTGGGAGGGGCGAAGTGTTGGGCAGGCAGGGTCCGGCCCTGGGGTGGCCATCAGGGATATGGAGAAGTGTGGCTGCCTGGATGATTTGGGGGGTGGGAAAGAAGAACAAAGGATGCTCCATGTTGTTTGTCACTACTTCAATGAAACCTAACAAACCTGCAAGGAAACCCTGAAAGAAGCCAGGCTGTCACGGTGTTGCAGCCACCAAAGCCACCAAAGCCTGCCTCTGTGCAGAACAGAGCTGGCCCAGTCATCTCTCCTGGGCTTCCAGGGGACCCATAGCACCTGAGGCTCATGACCAGGTAGCCCCACCTCCCAGGTGCTTCCACAGCAGGAGCTGGTAGAGGTCACAAGGCTCCAGGGCAGGTGGGCAATCCCAGCTGAGGAGCTCTTGTGACCCAAGTGCAGCCTACACACTGGATCCTCACTGAGGTCCTTGCTAGGGACTCCAAGGAGCGTCACATTTCCTCCAGCACTGAGTGCACAGGGATGGACCAGGAAGAGTCAGAGCTAGGTCATGCAGGTAGAGCCACCTTGCTGGGGCCTTGGAAGCTGGGGACAGGTTGCAGGATCAGGACAGGTTCTCTAGAGGAGGTGGCCCCTGAGCTGAATCCCAAACATCAGGAGGAGTCCTCTTCATCGCTTTCCAAACTCTGCGACACGTATGAATCATCTGGACATCTTGCTACTGTTATACTCAAGTCTCAAGTCCCCAAAGACCAAAAGGAGCTGAATGCGATGCAAACACACGAGAGTTGTTTAATGCAGGCTCGAGTCTGGGCTCTCTCCGTCACCTTCACAGCTGCAGCGGGTCCAGAGAGAATCCCTAGACCAATACAGCGATCCTTTTATAGGATTTCATGGCGCAGCAGGAAATTCAAACAAAGCAGAGTACACGATTGGCTGATCTTCTAACACATATGATCTATTTCTATCAGCCATGGCACCCTTTGTCTCCGACTTCTACCGTATGTAGTTTGGTATGTTAGGAATTGGCTCCTCCGCTCCTGATTGGCTATTTATTTGCTAAGGGTCAGTTCGTCTGGCAGTATGAAACGTGGTTCGTTGTTCTTTGTTCTTAGCAACGGGAATTTAGGGCTACTTCAAATACTGTTCAAAACTGAGGCCTCTAATGACTTCAACACGGTTAAATTGCTGTACGCTTTCTTTCAGCAGCGGATCCAACCAAGCCCCTGCCCTGCCCTCTCTCTCACTCCCTCCTCACATCCGCTCCCTAAGGGTTGCTCAAGCCACCGCTCTGCTCTGCACTCACTCTCACTACCAAGCAAATATTGATTGATGGGGTCTTGAGACCCGGCCTCGCTCCCTGATGCCACCTATGCTGAGAGCAGACCCGGAACAGTGAGGACATCTAGACAACTATGGGGCAGCGGCTGGGGACAGACGGAGGAGTTGGGGCATTTCTGGCCATGACAGTGAAGGCAGGGCCCTAGTGGCTCAGCCTGTGTGAGGGAGGGCCCTGGACAGTCGGAGTCCCAGGGCCCAGAACTCAGGACAGGGACAGATCACTTGTGAGCAAAGCACCCTCCTCTCAGCTGTCCTCACCAGGCTCCCGTCAGCCACAGGACTCTCGCCCTCGCACACCTTCCTTTTAAGAGGAGTGTGGAGGACTGCAGACTGGAGGCTGCGCCAGGGAAGCCACAGAGCAGCCAGGGCAGCACAAGCAGCTTGGCAAGGAGCAGTGCTGTTTTGAAAGAATGGCCAGTCGGTGGCTTCAACCACAAACCAACTCGTGTGCCTGCGGAGGAGCTCACTGGTCCCATGAGCAGGCAGCTGATAGGTCAGCCGGCCGTGCGTCTCAGGGACACTGTCACTGCTCAGCGTGGCTAAGTGTTTGGTGACAAATGTGTGTTTTTGTCCCTTTGGTGTTAAATGGTATGTGTGACCATGACCACCTCACCTCGGCCGTTGGCATGTACACATCCTACGTGTAGCTTTAGAAAACAGCACGGAACCTACCTGCTTTCTCATTTCAATCTGCAAAACCTCTCAGCTAACTTGGCACACTGCCGGGTACAGGGAAAATGACAGAGGACTGCATGCATCTTTTTAAGGGTTTATACTAATTAGCCTTTAATTTTTTTCTTTTCATTCATTTATTTATCCACCAAGAATTTGAGGTGATGCACACCTGTAATCCCAGCAGCTCAGGGGGTGGGGGCTGAGCAGGAGGATCACAAGTTCAAAGGCAGCCTCAGTGACTCAGTGAGGCCCTGAGCAACTTAGTGAGAGCCTGTGTCAAAATAAAAAATAAAAAGGGCAGTTGTTAAGTGCCCTTGGGTTGAATGAATCCTTGGTACAAAAAGAAATAATAAATAAATAAAATGAAAGAAAGAGGGAAAAAAAAGAAAGAATGAAAAGGAGGAAGGAAGAACTTGTCCTTCTCTGTGCCAGGCACCAGGCAGCTTGTGGCATTCTACTGTAAAAGGACAAGGTCCAGCTTGCAAGGGCTAAATGTGACCCAAAGGCAGGTGGTGACGGAGGCCCCGCGCCCGGCAGAGGCTCCCTGACCGGATGCCTCTTCAGTTCCAGGAGCCAGAGAGAGCGCTGGCCCTCAGCACAGCATGGTCAGGGAACTTGTAATTACAGTGTTTATTAGGACAGATCACAGAGCCGACAGGATCACATCGTTAAAGGAACAGCTAAATAAAGGAGAGGCTATGCAAAAAACACAGCAGAAGCCATGCATCAGCCGGATCTCGCAAGCCTCCCAGGGCAGAAGCTCCCTGATTGAAATGCGCAGCTCAGCCTCTCCCTGATCAGCTGTTTTTTGGAAGGAAGGCCTGATGAGTCTTCTCTGAGCCTAGGGCCTCTTCTTCCACTGTTGTAGGTGTGGCTTGCAGTGGCCAAGGGCACGGACTTGACATTGCGCTGCCGTTTAACCCCAGGAAGTTTAGTTTACCTGCACATAAAACACAAATACTCCTTCCTTGTAGGGTTGTCACCCAAGCAAGAAACTTTGTGACATGCACTTAAGTCCTTAAAGAGGGATAACTGTCAGCACCAGGCACCATCATACTGGAACCTGGGGCAAAAGGAAAATTCGGAAATACTGATCCTCTTTATTTAAAGTTTTGCAAATTTGTTCACTGATTTTTTATTACATTAATTATGATTTTAAAAATATTGCATTAACATATTATCTCTCTTGATTACTCAGGTTTTTGGAATATCTTAATTTTTTTTATTTTGGTAAAATATATGGAAAATAGTTACCCTTTTAATCATTCATTAAAACGAATGGTTCGTGGCAGTAAGTGTCACATTCTTGTGCCATCGTTACCACCAGCCGTACCCAGACCCTCTTCATCTTCCCCATTAAACCTGACTCCCGTTTCCTGCTTCCCTGGTTCTTGGCACCCGGAGGAGGAGGCTGCTCTTGTCTTGCTCTGGACCCAGGGGTCTTCCCACAGCTTGTGACCGATTTCCACAGTTGGAAACACCCTTGGCTCATGGGGCAGGACTTGGTTGCATGTCACTTGCTTTTATCTTCACAGAACTATCTTTTCCAGTAGAGAACACTGACGTCCTTGGGGAGCGACTGCCACCCTCCTGGCCTAGACCAGGATTCAAAAGACCTCTGCATTAAGCAACTGAACGACACTCAGAAACTCAGGGCTGCTCTGCTCTGTGCCCAGTGACAAACCCAGCCCTGGCCCACCTGTGGGTGTGGAGAGGCACGGACCCTCCCTGACCCGCTCGCACACGCATGTGTTGCTGGATCCCGCGGGACAGGTTTGTGCTTCCCATTCTCCCGTGGGAGATCAAGGTGGCTGAACCTGTGGCTCTCGGGTTGGTTTCTACTTGTGTGTGAGCTCAGAGGAGCTTCAAGGAGGGAAGGACCGGATGGGTGGCTGAGGGTGGTGGAAGGAAGAAGGGAAGGGGAGGGTTTGAAGGAAAGGGAGGGAGGGGAAGAAATGCCAGCAGTCTCCTCCAGGAACCCAGGATTCCCTGGAGGTTCCTGTAAGCTGTCTCTCAGGAGAGTAGAACTTCTTCAATGAGAAAACTCTCCCTAATGTTGGTTCTGGATTGGATCTACAATCTCATTTCACAGTTATGTCAAATTTTCCACTTTAATGAATAATAAGGGGGGGCTGGAGTGGTGGCTTGTTGGTCACGGTGCTTGCCTGGCATGTGCGAGGATATGGGTTCGAACCCCAGCACCACGCACACAACAAAGTGGTGGAGGAACAAAGTCATGTCAAAAACTAAATAAAAATTATTTCTCTCTTTCTCTCTCACTGTCCCTCTTTCTTTAAAATAATAATAAAATAAGGGAATCGAGGATGGCTCAGCATATTGATGCCAGTTTTATGAATGTGGGGCTCATGTCCTCTCGGAGTCAAAGAATGAAACCGAGGGACACCGAGGCAAGCGTAGTAGACAGACTTTATTTTATAGAAAGTAAAGCACAGGGGAAAGAGCAGACTTCCCCCAGAGTGGGAGAGGAGGACAGAGCTGAATAGGTAGCTAGGTTTGCCCTTTTTATAGGAAATTCACCCTTCAATTGGTCATCCTCTCCCTTCCCCCAAATCTAGGGAGTGAGAAATTCTTGTTGGGTCAGCCTTAGGTTTGCACCTCAGGCATCAACAGAAAGAATGTGACAGTTTGCTTAGCAGAAGGGAATGTCTGCCAGACCCTTCTCATTAGCATTGGGGGATGTCAAATTGATCCTAAAAGAAAAAAAAAATGGGTTTTCCCTTGATAGACTCCAGCATTCTAACTACTCTGACTGCCTAATCCCCCCCCCCGCCCGTCTCACTCCCCCCTCTAATTAAGGAAACTTACACTGTTGTTAAAGATGGGAAATTGGGTGATGATCATTTTTTGGCTACTTGCAGCTGAGAAGGGGTGAAGAGGGACAAGCAGTTTGGGTTTCCTTCTAAGAATGTGCAGGTCAATTAAGGGGTCCATGACAAAAGCCGTCTGGAGTGCTGGTGGGTGGCTTCATCTTCATCACAATCGAGAGTTCAACAGATTTCAAGTTGGAGTGGATCTGCTGAACTAAGACATCAAAAAGTTAATGTCAGAATGAAAATTGAGTTTAAGAGGGGAAACCAAATCTGTTATTTGGCTCCTCAAAGACAACCACATATTATAATTGAAAGTCTAGGGATGTATAGAAAAAGATACCTAATACAGTAAATTAAATAGCAGTAGCTAGGACCTCAAATGACAGAGTCAAAGGATTAGGCATCATAGAGTGGAGGAGAATGTCTGCTTCAGTAATTACCTTAAGGCCATTCCCCAGTTGGTTTCTGGACTTCTATAATATTATTACCTCTGGCATGGAAAGACAGAGGGATCCTTTAGGGCTATTTTAACTGAACTGCACTTTGTGCTTGCCCAATCCTGCCTTTAGTGGCCCATACTTCAGGGTTTACATCACATTTTAATAGATGCAAGCATAGTAGTCCCTGGGGCCCTAGGTTTATCATGATGGAATCCTGAGTGTTTGAAAGTAAATCTCTCCCTAATAAGGAGTACGACACTCTTTGGACTATCAGGAATGCATGAGAAAATGTCATCCTGTCCCATTTACAGCTTAGAGGGAGAGTCAAAGTTTTAGTCATAGGCCCTCCAGACACTCCTTGAACCATCACAGTATTGGTGGAGGAGGATCCAGGGTAAGAGACAAGTACAAAGGCTAGTGCCAGTGCCCAAGAGGAAACTGATCTTTTGGCTTCCTATGGAGAAGCATACCTGGGGCTCATGCATGGTGATTGGAGTCACGGGAGCCATTAAAGCCAACCTCAGCCCTATCAGGCCGGTGTGGGGAACTCTGGACCGAAGAGACTGCATCCCTGGGGATGTTTATTCTTCCAGTGATTGCCTTGACAGATAGGATAGGGCCTTGGTGGTGGTCACTTGGCCTGTGAGCACTCCCGCAGGTCAAGGCCCCCTTTTTCACAATGGGCATGAGTCCTTTTTGTGTCTTGGGATCCATTCCATTTCTCTCCTTTATTATATTGGAAGTTTACTTCTTATAGGGCCATGCCCAGTGCCTAAGCTTTTTTCAGTCTCTGTTTCCTTTCTTTCCTCTCCTTCTGATCATTGTTATAAAAGACGGAGGTTGCAAGCAGGGGGATGTTATTTAAAGACATCACGGCCATGCCAATTATTATAATTTCCTCCAAATGTCATCTGAGTGATAAGTTTGTCCTTTGAAATTATGTGGCCTTCCATGGACTCGGGGTCCATGATGATGTGTTTTCTCAATGCCTCCCTGAGTTGTCCGGAAAGATGGTAGGGTTTTCCTGAGTCTATATAAGTATTAGTTAACATACAACCTTAAATCTCAAACATAACTCAAACAACAGCTAAGAGGGCTCCTTTTTGTGACAGGGGTAGCAAAATATTTTATGTTCCACACTGCTAAACTTCAGATAAATGAGGCTCTCCTTGTTACTTTACAAAAATACAGATAAATTTTTACACCAGTGTAGAAAGCCAGGTTATTCTTATCCAACTACAAAATACTAAATGACATAAATAGATCCCTAATTAAACTTGCTGTTTCCATATAAACCTGAAGGAGATCACTGTTACCGGCAACTTTAGTTTGGAAACACCAGCTTGGTGAAATGCTGTCCTAAGTTTTACACCTTAAAAGATTTATACACTTGGAAGACATGAATAAATTGAATACACAACAAAGCCAGTATTAATTACACAGATATCCTTATATTAATTAATTTTAACCTTTGAAGAAAAATTTAGGATCCAGAGAGTATAATAACAATAATCACATATCTGCACACGTTTTGCAAAAGCTTTAAATTTTTTAAATTTAGGAGAGTATTGATGATCAGAGATAGACTTATTATCTGGTATATAACAATAAAACATTTATGTAGTTAAAGCAAACAGATATAACCCAGGTTTTGAAATACAAGGTGTGAAAGAGAACATGCTGGTTACCTTGTTTGTAACCCTACACAAATCTTTTTTATTTTATGAACTTACATAACACTTAAACAAGACTCAGATAAGCATCTAGTTCTTAAATATAGTTCTACTCACATATATTAAGGTGTCAGCTATATTGTAATAACCTAAAAACAATTGCTCATTTAATGTTATGAAGTAGTCATTTCAAAGGTTTAAAACAAGTTATAATTCCTTTAAGATTTAGTTTTCCTAATCAATTAAACCTAACACCAGGAATTATCTTGATAAGAGCAGATCCATGTTTTGAGAAACCCTTGTTACTTCAACACATAGAATTAGATTCTGGTTCATAATAGTCCATTAACATTTGAATTTAAGTGAAACCTTAAATAACTTTAAATTGTGCCAATCATATTTAATTTAATCCCACACAGACTTTTGAGATTTACCCTCCATAAACCTTCTGCAACTTACTTAAACACTGTATATTTCTTCATCCAGGAATATTTCTTTCATCCTAATTTCCATATTAAAGTATATTTCTATATCTATAACTTTCTTACATCTCTTTCCTATTTGCTGACTCTTTCTTAAAATTAAATTTTGAAACAATCCTTATAATATTTCTGAATCTTTCTAATTACTCCCCCAATAAGACCAAATGTTTTATGCTGTTTATAGCACATTTATATTAATTGATACACAGCTGAAACTTTTTGTACTCTTTGCATATAGAATTATACCTGTTATAATTTTAACTCTTAATAACCTTGCTTTTAGTGAAGACCTAGATTAAAGCAATCTTAAATTATATCTTTTTAGTTTCCAATCTATAAAAACATATTTAATAAACCCAAATGTATGTTACCTTATAGAATTTATAAAAACACACTTGATAAACCCAAATATGTCACCTTATAGAAACTAAGAAGCCGATTACTCAAATTTGCTTAGTAGTTAATGTTTTAACATTTTGACTTTGCAAATTCATCAGATGTCTCCTCTAACAAACATGGAGTTTAATCCCATTTATGTTAAATCTGATTTACTCATTTTTAATTGTTAACTTTAGGGCAAATCTATCTCATATCTATTTAATTTGTAGTCCCATTAAAGAGCCTAAGAGGGTGGAAGTCATTTGTCCCTACCCTACCACCTCAACACCACATGCAATAACAGATGAGTGGCATTTCATCAATCTGAAAGGCTTTTGCAGAGCACAGCACACCATCACGATGAAGAGACAGCCCAGGATCGGAGAGTCTACCTGCAAACCACACGGATATTAACAAAAGGTTAATATCTAGACCATACAAGGGACTCAAGCCAATAGCAAAAAAACGAAATGACCTCACTAAAAAAATGGGCAAAAGATCTGATGAAAGGAAAATTCTGAGTCTAAATTTAATTACAAAGCTGGAGGATGGGGTGGAGGAAGAGATAAGGGACATTCATCAGCAAACAAAAGACTGCTTCCCGAACATGTGCCGGAACCTTGACCTGAACTCCTGGAGACTGACCTAGCACCTCCTGCTTGCCTGCAAACTCCCAGACCCTTGTCCCGACCAATCCAGAGCAAAACGACCTGACCATCCCCCTGTCTCAAAACTCCAGCCATCCTCAGCAAATGTGAGTTCAGTGTAAACAATTGATGATTTCCTTCCCCAAATTCTCATTATAAAAATGTCCTTGGATCTGAGGCCCAGCGGATGTTTTCCCCACTGTTATCTCGCCGTGCTGCTGGTAGTTCCAGGAACTTGTTCCAGAATGGGCTCCTTTTTCTGGCTAGCACCCTTGAAGGCTTATAAGAGTTTTATTTCCTGCACTCTCAAGAGTTTTGACTTACCAGCAACTCAGAGGGGCCGAGGCAGAAGGATCACAAGTTTGAGGCCAGCCTCAGCAACTTAGTGAGATCTTGTCGCTAAATAAAAACTAAACTAAAAAGGGGGGCTGGATCAGTGACTCAGCGGTTACGGTGCTTGCCTGGCATGCACAAGAATGCAGGTTCAAACCCCAGCACCACATGCACAACTAAGTGTCGAAGCAACGAAGGCCACGTGAAAGACCAAATAAAATTGATTCTCTCTCTCTCTCTCTCTGTGTGTGTGTGTGTGTGTATGTGTCACTGTCCCTCTCTAAAATATAAATAAATACATAAATAAAAAGGACTGGGGATGTGGCACAGGGTTTAAGCCCCTCGGGATCAATCTGTGGTACCAAAAAGACAAAGAGTTTTAAAAGATCCAAATAGACAGCTCTCAAAAGAAGACATGAATGACAGTGGGCGTAGGGAGACACTCAGCATCACTGACCATCAGGGACATGAAGACTCAAACCACAGGGAGATGTCATCTCACACCCAGCAGACAGCAAGTAGCTGGTGTTGGTGGGCTGTGGAGAAAAGGCGTCCCTTGCACACTGTTGATGGGAGCGTAGCCTGCCACAGTCTCCACGTGAGGAAGCTCTATGACTGGGAGCCATCACATGGCCCAGCAATCCCCACTCCCATCCATAATCCAAGAAAGTGCTGGCTATCAGCTGGAAGTCGGGGCAAATTAAAATGTGGTTTTTTCCCCATCCATGTTTATTCTTGAACCCCAAAGAGCCCCTTCTCTGGGTGACTCTGGTGACACCCAGCCCAGCAGCAGGTCCAGGGGACTAAAACACATGCACCTTGCCCCCGGCTCAGGCCACCAGGTCAGCGTTGGCCGTCACAGGTGAGTCCCACCTGCTGCTTCTGCGTCCTCCTAAGAAGAGGGCATCAGTGCTGAGTGTGGCCGAGGAGGCACCTGCTCCGGGAGCTCTCTGTTCACCTGGACGTTGAGTTCAGAGGCGCTCCAGGCTCCAGAGGAACCTGCTGGAGGGACATTTCTTAAAGTGTCATTGCACAGGGCTTGTGAAGGGCCAGCCAGGAGGAGGCTCTGAGCTCCAGCAGCAGCCAGCAGGGGCCCAGTGGAGGGACTTGTGGCCCTTGCTGACCTCGCTGATGTGACACATGAGCTTCCAGAGCTGTGCGCTCTGGGAGTGGAGGGGCCCTTAGAGCTCCCTTTACATTTCCCTGCTTTTACATTCATTCCTCCTCCAACTGCTGATTCTAGCACCACGCTCTCCCCAGGAGCGCGTGGAACTCACCCGCCTGGGAAGCTGGTCTCAAGCATCCAGCAGTGGAGGATTCAGGGTGAGCCAGCATCTCTGCCTCTTCTTGCCTCCTGGGAACTGCCCTCCTCAACCCAGGAGCAATCTCCAAGCCCCCAGTCCCAGGCAGGGAGTGAGACCCCAGCAGGTCCAAGTTCTCCTTCTAGAATCATGGGCACCAAGAATCCTGTCTCCCCTTCAGATGCCTTGCAGGAGGACTGAGCTATCCCAGAGAAAGCAGTAGAGCTAGCAGACAGAGTCCTAAGGGCGCCGTGACCCTGATCCAGCACTCCTGAAGTCCACACCCCCCTCTATAAATCACCCAAGCCAGTATGCCACCTTGGAGGCTAAGCCAGTTTGATCTGAATTTCTGCCACGTTCAAGTGAGCAGATCTTTGGCATAGACTGTACTAACTCTGCTGATGAGCAAAGTCTGTCTTGGGTAGAATGCTCTGTCCAGAGGCACAGAGCCCATCAGAACAACGAGCCCGTGCTCACAGCTTCAGGTGCCTGCAGTGGGCCGTCGCTGCCCAGCTCAAGAGAGGAGCAACCTCCCCTAGGACCCTCCAGGACCAGGACTGTCCTCTGGGGTCACCTGCGTGGCCCTGGAATTCTCTCTGTGGGGCTGTGAAGGCAGGGGGTTGTTTTTGCCCTACTCCCAAATTGTCCCAGAGCACACAGGCTCAGCCTTGGCCACTGACCCACCAGGCCCAGAAGGTTGGTGCTGGACAGGCAGAACAAACTGCCCCTGGGCTCAGCAGGAGAGAAGAGGATACACAGGTCCAGGGGGAAGCCCCACCCTCAGCACCCAGGACCCGTTGGCCACCCCCAGCAGGCACCTCAGGGGACGGACCCGGCTCGCACCCACCCATGCACCCAGTAGGGTCTCTGCACCCCAGCATCTGACCAAAGACCTCGCCAATGCCCCTGGCTGTGACCCCATCATGTTTCAATCATGGCAAATTTGAGGCTGGTTCTTACCTGAATATTCCCTCCTATTCTTTCTGAGGATAGAATTTCCACTCTAAATCACAGGTCAGGGTGAACGGAACCGATAGAGTAATTGTAAAATTGACGCAGAAGGACAATTCCACACCCATGCCTCCTAACTGCCCAATTTCAGCCATCAGACAGAACCTTCCAGCAGAATTCAAATCTCACCTGCCCAGCACCAGAGGATCCTCTGGATGGGATAAGAAAATAAGGCAGCTCCCCCACCTATTAGGACTATGGGGAATAAGGAGATGAAGACCCATTGCCCCGGGGAAGTGAACGCCCAGCTGTCAATCAGCTCTGGGGGACTAAGGGACCTCGGGGCCAGCTCTGTGGAAGGTGACACCTGCCCCAGGCAGCCTAGACCGGTCACCCAAGTGCCGGATAGAAAACACCCCCTAGAAATCCCAAAACCCTCACCCCATTATTCAGCTTCCAGAACATTCTCTCAATGGCTAAATCACAACATCTCTGCCACCGGCTGGCGTAAAGTCCCAGCTAGAGCTTCTGTCCCACAGGGAGTCTGAGCCCCAGGAGGCTGGGTGATGTGGGGTGCTGAGCCCTTCTGGGCCCTGACCCACTGCTCTTTCCAGCACTCACCAGCACCCCCTCCCTGAAGCACAGGCCCCTCCTCACCCCCTAGACGGGGAAGAACAGCACCGTGGTGGGAGTCACCGTGGCGAGTGTCCCCAGCCCTGTCCTCCCCTTGGTCCAGCCTTTCTCTGTGAAGAGCGTGTGGCCTGAGGCTCCTCCACATCCTGCAATGTGGTCACAGTGGGTCTCTGCAGAGCCACCAAGGGTGGAGGTGGAGGTCAGCGCTGGGTGCTTGGTGGGCTGGGCGTGTAGATCTCCCCCAAATTCGTGCCCCTCCTGGAGCCACAGAACGTGACCCTAAGTGACAAGAGGGTCTCTGTAGATGCAGTTAGTTGGGATAAGGTCACACTGGAGTAAATTCAAGGACTGTTGTCCTTATAAACAGAAGACAGAGAGCGGAGTGACGCAGCCATAGGCCAGGGGGCTCTGGGGTGGGCAGCCCCCAGCTGCTGAGATCCCCAAAGGCCCCAAGTGTGTCTAGGAGCCAGCACCTCGCCCCCCGAAGGCACACGGACTCCGACACCCGAGGGAATCAGCCTCTGCTATGCCTCCCTATGGGGAGCTGCATTTGTCACAGCAGCCACAGGAAACGCATTCGGTGCCACACACACTTGCAAACACAGGCATGGTGGAACCTGAGCCTGTGGTTAAACACAGCATTGCTTGTGGCTGAGATCTGCTCTCCGTGTGCTAAGGGGGCTCGGATACCCCGAGGCCAACAGAACCGTCCAGCCTCCCGTCTGCCACTTCCGAAGCAGCCTTCTGCAGAAAGTCCTGGTGGCACAAGAGCCTCGTGAACTTGCCCCTGGCCTTGGGTTTGCTGTTGAGCTGGGATTGCTCGGTGTAGGGGTAGCGCCCAGGGCCTCTGCTCTGCCAGCTCAGCCGGCGGCCTGCTCCCAGCACAGGCAGCAGGTCGCTGGGGTCCCAGGCTGCTCCCCACCACCGCTCTGTCCTTGGGGCGTGCACACAGCGGGCTGCAGACTCTGTGACTGACCTCACGTCCCCTCCCCTCCACAGTGAGTGCAGAGGTGGCTTTGCGTCAGAGGCCCCTGGAGAAGGCACTGTGGACGCGCTGATCTGTGTGCACTTAGGGTGAGCAGCCTTAAAGGTGCACAGTGATGGGGTGGGGACAAGGACATTTCTGATGTGGCTCCTGCCCTCTGCGACCCTGTGATCCAACTGGACCCGAACCCCAGCACACGTGAAGCAGGCTAGGACTGGGGTCACCTGGTGGGAAATTCTCCCTTTGCCTGGGAGACCAATGGGGCACCTGTCTCCTCTTTGGTTTTGCATATCTGTGACCCTGCGTCCACCTGCACCTGTGGCTCATGGCGTGGGGGTAAAGCCTGTCTGAGATGTGACAAGGTGATCCCAGTATTAGCTCTGCACAGGCAGGTGAGAGTTCACCCACAAATCCAGCCTTGTACCTCGTGCTGTTATCCTGGACAGAGGACAGGGCAGGCTCATGCTGTGTCACACCCGTCACTGAATGAACAGGAAATCCAGTTGCCACCAGAATGTAGAAGGCAGGTACAGGAAGGCAGCAGCCTGGATCATGGTCCAAACACCCAGTGCAGATCAGGACAGGAGACCAGGGGAGATGGCCGTTAGGACTTTATTACAAATGCAAAGTTAAATTCTGAAATTTAATTCTTTTCAGTGCAACACCTAGAAGGTTTTCCAGCTTAGATTCTAGTTAAACGTGACTCTGTACGTGCCACCACCATAAGGTTCAAGTGCAAAGGATCCCGCCTGTTTAAACGTGTGTTTGGGCTCTACTGAGTTCCACTGTTCCATGGTCGGATCTTGGTTATGCTTTTCCATGGCTCCTGGAACAAGAACTAGCACAGCCCCTGCAGGCCCCTGGTGTCCCTCGCCTGTCCATCTAAGCCCTCAGCCCTACCGGCAGCTGCTGCTCTAACTTCTCCTTGTTGAACTTGCTGTGGACGCAGTAGTGCACCGTGCTCTCCGGGTCCCATTTCTCTTGGCAACACTAGTTCTGTGTTTGCCATTCCTTCCTGTGCACATATCACACTTTATTTGCTCCATTCCCCCGCTGATAGACACTTGGGTGGCATGGGGTGTGGGGCTGTCACAAAGACAGGTGCTAGGATCATTCATCTGCATGCCCTCCTCCTGCCGAGGCCCCTAGGTCCCTGACCTGTCTACCTGGGAGCTGCTGGGCCACGGAGATGTGTGTGGTTGACCACAGCAGGCCCTGCCAAGCTGTTCTCCAAGGCTGAACCTAGTCACACTTCAGGCCTTGGTGCACCGGGGACAGCTCCCGTGCACCCCGTGGCCGTAGGCCTGGTGGTCATTCTAAACAGCTTGCAGCTCTGTAACTGAGGGTCTAACTTGCCTTTCCATGGTGGCTAATAACACTGGGACATGTTTTCATGGGAACATCAGTCACCTGGATGTCGTCTGCTGCAGGGACCAGCATAGCACTGTAAAGGACTTGAATGTCCTTGGCTTTGCAGGCCCTGTGGTCATGTTCCAACCCAGACCTGCAGGTGTACTGCGAAAGCAGCCAGGGTTCACAGAGATGGAGCGGGAGTGGCTGTGCTCCAGCAGAGCTTGTTAATGCCACCCGGCTGCCGAGGGCCAACAGGCCTTCAGGACCTTAGTTAATCCCTGCCCTGATATGAGCTCCTGCTCAGGACCTTTACCCACTTTAAAACTGGGTTGTTCTCCTCCTCTTGTTGATTTGTGCCAGTTCCCCAGAAGTTCTGAATCCTGTTCCTAATCATTTATCATGCCTGGAAATTAAAAGAAATCAAGACTGCTGTATTGGATCAGGACCACAGCTTCGCCCTGGAGAGTTCCACCCTAAGGTCCCTAAGAGATGAGATTCTGTTGTCATGGGCAGCCTCCGTCTGATGCTTGACCCGAGAGCACAGTCTGCTGCCGTCTTCACCCAGAGGACCGTGGTGGCAAAGCCCATAGGTGCACCTCTGGTCATCTCTCCCTGTCCCTCCCTGTGCCTGGCGTAGGGTTAGAACAATTCCGGCGTGGCAATGGGCAGCTTTCAGAAGGAGCATAAACTTAGCAGTGACAATGTACGAGCCGCTGGGAACACTGAATTGAAAGAAAGCTTCCTGTCCTTCAGACCAAAGAATGTCAAAATTATAGCTTGTGGGACTCCATTTCCATTATCAGCCAAAAGTCTGGCAAGCTTGGCAGCAGCTTGACAGTGTGACCAAGGGAAACCTGCCACATCTTGGGCTGCTTCACTACCAAAATGATCGTTATCTTTGCATCGTAAAACCTTTTGTCACATAGAAGCTCCCCAAGGGAGCTAAGTACACGGGTACCAGGCGCTTGGTGATTGCTCTCCCTGTAATCTCCTGTGAACTGCCTATTATCTCATTTTCCAGGAAACTGAGACTCACAGTGGTTAAACGACTTGGCCAAGATTAGAGATGAGATAATTTGCCAAGTCAGAATGCTCTACCCAAAAGCCCAGGCAGTACCCAGAGGTCTCCTTCAAGGGAAGATGGGGCTGGTGGGCTGGTACTGGACACATGGTCAAGAACCCCACAGGATGGATGAAGCTTGAGGTCTAGAGGGAGACAAAGGACTCCTCACCCAATATCCCCAAAAAGCTATAGCAAAGCTGGCAAGAGCCCAGATCACCCCAGTACAAAGTCAGCCCTACACCTCTTTATTTATATATTTATTTTTATCAACCATGCTTAGCTGAAAAGAAACCCCACAGTGTATTTGGCCTTTAACCTCCAGTTTTAGGTCTTCTGTCTATAATAGTGATTTATGGAGACACTTGGCTTACTTAATGAATAGTCCCTAAGAAAAGAAGACATAGTTTGATTACTTCCTGCAAAGAATTATTTCTTTTTAAAGTTCACTTTTTATTATAAAATGCAAGAAGTGAAAGTTTTTTAAAAAAATGAATCACAATGACAGACAGCATCTGAAAGAATTCTGATCCATTTCCCATACATGCGGTTCTTCTGTAAGACGTGTTTTTTGTTGGCGTGTAATAATTGTAAATATTTATGGGGTACGAGGTGGTCATTCGATACACATGTGTAATGTGTGACGCTCAAACTCAGGTCATGAGCGTGTCTGGCTCCTTAAACATTTATCATGTCTTTGTGTTGGGAGCTTTCAACGCCACTTCTAGTTCTTTATAACGCGTGTAATAAATTGTTGTAGGCTACGGTCACTCCACCATGCTGCAGAACGCAAGGACCCACGTCTCCTGTGTTCCTGTTTTAATACCTGCTGTTCACTCTCTCTGTCCCCTGCTCCTACCCTTTGTAACCTCTAGAGATCACTGCTCTACTCTACTTCTATGAAATCAACTTCTCAGGTTTCCACGTTTAAGCAAGAACCATGTGGCACTGGTCTTTTTGAGCCTGGCCTAGTTCCCTTGCCTTGATGTCCTCCGGGCCCCTCCACTCTCTCTCACATCTACACTCAGGACCAAAAGTGCTGTTGGAGGCTCAAAGGCCATCAGGACCCAAGGCCCACAGCAAACTCCCAACAAGCGGCCCCTTTCCCTGGTACAGTATGACAACTGGGACACACTCAGCAGTTTCCCCTACAGATACACGCACGGCAAAGAGATTCATCAAAACATGGGAAATTCTGCTTATTTCATCCAGCTTGGCTTTAGAACATCAATTATCCCTAGAAATTTCCAAATATTTCCAAATCACCCCGTATAAACGTAGGAAAGCTGCTCTCGGCCCCCAGCGTGGCATTTACTGACTCTCGTCTTGTTTATTCTTGTGCAATTAGCAGCATCGTTTCTCAAGAAACGACGGAGGGCTGATAAATTCATGCCGTCTCCCTAGCAGGGTCTTGCTCCTCTTTGCTGCTGTCATTTCATGCAAGCTCAGTTTACAGGAAGTTTGGGTAAACAGAGCTCTTATGAGTAATTAGTGTCCCATTAGGCGCCAGTTTCATGTCCCTGTGAGTCAAGCCTCGCTGTCAACCTCTGGGAAGAATTAAATAGGTCGCCTCTGTTTACAAAGCAGGGCCCAGCGCTGCCTGCCCTGGGCATTTCCAAGTGATTCCTAAGCTGGACAGCTAAACAAATCTGCTCAGCTTGTTGCTGCTGCTGGCCTTTGCTGCTGGTGAGGGGCCCTGGAGCCTGTCCAGGGATGCAGATCCTTCCTGTGCCTTCGGTTATCCTATAGGAAGTCCCACGGCCCACCAGCATCACCCAGAAGCCTGGGCCTGACAGAGGGAAGTTCAGGCTGTCCTCTGAGTGACAAGATCAGGCTGTCCTTCCCATCACTCGCCCCACTTCAAATGATACCTTGCATGAAGGCCTTCCTTTTCCTCTGGATTACAACATTCTTTAGATACAAGTGTCCCTCTGCATCCACCAGGGTATTGGTTCCAAGACCCCTCACAGATACAAAATTCAAAGACGTTCAAGACCCTCATGTAACACAACAGAACCCATGCACATCCTCTTGGGTGTGTTATTTCCTATCTGCATCCTCTTGGGTGTGTTATTTTATTTTTTATAGATAGAGGGTCAGAGAGAGAGAGAGAGAGAGGAAGACAGAATCAATTTTATTTTAGTTTTTCATGTGGCTTTCGTTGCTCCGAGACTTTGTTGTGTACGTGGGTGCTGGGGTTTGAACTCGGGTACTTGCGCATGCCAGGCAAGCACTGTAACCGCTGAGCCACCTCTCCAACCCCCCTCTTGGGTGTTTTAAATCATCTTTAGATTATTCATATTATCTAATTCAATGTAAATTCTATATAAATAATTTTTAATGCATTCAGGAACAATGAGTGTGTTCAGCACAGATATGATATTTTTCTAGTATTTTTCCACTCACAGCTGGTTAAATACGAGGACAGGGATGAACTGCGTACTGAAAAAGTACCTATATCATCCTCGTGTTCCCTGCCCCCATTCAGAATTGCTGAACTGTTTGAAGGTCAGTGTCACTGTGAAGGTTTCCCCACTTATCTCCCAAGAATAAGAACTCTCATGCAAACCAAGTAACAGTGTAAGCAAGAATGTTTTTCACTTATCCAAGTGACTGGCAGGCAGTTGGCACAGCCCCCCTGTCAACCTTCTCAGGTCCGCAGGATCTGCAGGCCACCTGAGCAGGTATTTCGTGTCTTCTTTTGTTCTAGATAAATCTATTGAGGGGCCATGGAGTTCTTTAATTCCTCCTGCCCAGGAAACTAGCAATGGTCATCATGCATGTTATTAATCTGATTTATTTCTCAGTTATTTTATTTCTTTGATGTCTACTCTTATATAGTTTCCTTCTTCCTGTTTTTTAATTTAATTTACTTTCTTTTCTAGCCTCTTAAGGTGGAAATTTAAATCTCCATTTAGCTACATTCTACAATTTTTAATAAGCTGTAATCTTGTTCTTATTTGGTTCAAAATATTGTTGATCCTTCTTGTGACTTCTTCTTTGACCCACGGGTTATTCATAAGTATGTTGTTTAATTCCCAAATATTTGGGGATTTTCCAGATTCTTCTGTTGTTGACTTATTAAATTCTGTCGTGGGGCCGAACATAAACTTTATATGACTTCAGTCCTCTTAGCTTTGTGGAGGCTTGTTTTGGCGCGGCACAGGGTCTCTCCGGGAGCTCTGGGGAGGAACGGACATTCTGGGCTGCTGCATGGTCTTGCATGGGCTAGTCAGCTTGGTAAATCGCGTGTTCCCGGCGGCTTTGATCCCCATCGAGCTTCTGTTTATTTGTTCTACAGTTGAATGGAAAGGAGAGCAGACGTCTCCACCCACCCTTGCTGGTTTGCCTATTCTTTTGGGTCCCTCGGCTTTTGCTCCACCTTTGTGTGCACAAGGACTTGTGGCTTTGCAGGACATCGACCTCGTGTCTCTGTGTGAATGCCCTTCTTCACCACCCTTGGTGACTTTTCTCCAAGGCCTATTTTCTCCATATTAATGTACCAGTCCTGCTTCCTTTTGGCAATTAAACAATGATTAAACATAGTTCTCTAATTCTCATCCTTTCACCTTCACCTGTCCCTGATGTCACATTTCCTTAGATCACATGGTGACTGTGTTTAATCTAGGATGTTTTTGGTTGGAGTGTGAAACACTGCGTGTTGTATGATCACCGATGTGGTTAAGTTGCCACCTTCTGTTCTGTTTGCTTGTTTGTTTGTGTGTATCAGTTTCAACTTTCTTCTGGATCAGATGTATTCAGTTTTTTCTATCCTATCTGCACACTTTTGGATGATGAGCTCTTCTGTTTAGTTTTATTGTCTTAGAAGTGGTTGTTCTAAGGTTCGCAATATTCAACTTCAATTGACCACAGTCCATATATAAATAATATTACGTCACTTCACGTATGAAGTGCAATTTTTAGAATATCGTGCCTCTATTTTTGTCTTCTGTTGTGTTAGTACTGCCATACATTTTATTTCTTGTGTAATTGTAAGCCAAAACCATGTTTGACTGCTGTAATCATAAACATTCAAGCATTTTTTTAAAGTATTGGGGATTGAACCAGAGGTGCTCAACCATAGTTGCTCAACCATGGAGTCACATTCCCAACCCTTTTTCATCTTTTATTTTGAGACAAGTTCTCACTGAATTGCTTAGGGCCTAAGTTGCTGAGGCTGGCTTTGAACTTGCAATCCTCCTGCTTCAACATCCCAAGCTGCTGGGATTACAGGAGTGCACCACTGCACCTGGCTTAAAGAAATATTTTTGAAAAAAATTTATATGAGTCTACATATTTATCAGTTTTGACACTCTCCATTCTTTTGTACAGATCCAAATTTCAGTGTGATCATAGGTTTCTTGTTTCTGTCATTTCAAGGACTTGATTTAAATTCACCACAATGTAGGTTTCATGGAAGCAAATTCTTACAGTTATGTATTTTTGAAAAATATTTTATTTCCATTTCAGAAGATTGTCTCCCATGCACACACTTGGAGACTGGCATGGTTTAGTGCGGCTGCCATCGCCCTTCAAAGCCTTCTTTGTCTTTTGGCCCCCACAGTCTACGATAAGATGTCTTCAGTCATTCCTATCTCTTCCTTTGCACATCTTCATTTTTCTCATTCTGCTTTTAAAATTTTCCCATCACTGGATCACTGGGTATCATCAAGGTGTGTGTGTGTGTGCGTGCGTGTGTGTGCACGTGTGTGTGCACACACTTGGGCACATGTGTTTCCATCCTATGTTGAGTTTGTCAAGCTTCTTAGAGCTCTAACTATAATTTTCCTTACATTTAGAAACATTTCAGAATTTACTTTTTCAAATATTTCTCTGTCTCTTCTCTTTCAGGGATTTCAATTGCAGTTCTAATTATAGGAGTTTTTATTCTTCCACAAAGCACTGAAGCTCAGTCCACCTTCCCCCCCACCATCTTTTCCTGTCTATGCTTAATTTTAGATAAGTTCTATTGTCTTGTCTGTAAGTCCATTGATCTTTTCTTCAGCCATATCTAATATACTATTATTCATTCCACCAAGTTTTTAAAATTTCAGCTATTTCTATCACTTGAAGTTCCATTTAGTTCTTTGGAATTTATTCTATTTCTCACCTAACTATGATTTTGTTTTCTTTGGAATATTAGAATACAATTGTAATACCTGTTATAATGTCCTTGCCTGCCAATTTCATCATGTCTATCATTTATGATTTGCTTCTGATGATTGACACTTATCCTAGTTGTTGGGCATGTTTGTGTGTGAGGCTTTGAATCCCTGCAGACCCATGTTTCAGCCCTGCCAGTAAGGTCTAGAGAAACTTTGCCTCACCAGTAGCTCAGTCCTAGCAAAATAGCTTGATTGGCAGCTCTGGGCTCTTCAGTGATTGCTTCAGGTTGCTTCTGAGGCCTTCCACTCCAGCTAGTCAGGATCCAAGCATTTCCCCATGGAACCTGGTCCTTGGTCAGCTTACAGCTCTCTCATTCCTCTTTGCCTGTTTTTATTGAGGTTCAATCTATACCAGAGTAGCATAATATTCAGCAAATACTTGAAGAGACTCTATGAAATTTCTACAGCTGTTTCTCTGGTTAACTCACTCTTCTTTGGAACTCTGCCCTATACCGTATACTCTTGTAGCTCCAGCCTCCCTAAACTCTGATCTCTTTCCTTTCAGCTCATTGAGGCCAGCAAGCTCTGTTTGGGAAGCCACTTCTACATCTGTGGTCCAGATAGTAAGGTGAGCAGTCATAGAACTTCTCTTGTTTGTCCATAATCAGAGTTCACAGTTGCTATGGTTGGGTTTTCCTTTGTCACCCAAAGGTTTATGTGTGGAACGCTTGGTCCCCAGTGTGGTTTGAGAGAAAGGAAGGTGCTGCCCTCAGGAAGGACTCATGTGCCTCCCTTGGGACTCTGCTTATTCCCTCAAGAGTGAATTACTATGCAAGAATGAGCCTGACTCCTCCCCACACTCTACTTTCCTGTCTCACCATGTGGTCTTTGCCTCTCACGCATGCTCTTCTACCACAATGCCATCTGCAATGATGTGATGTAGTGACCCAGCCAAGGGGGCTCTGGCAAGATGACAAATCAATGGGGCTTCCTGATCTTGGATTTTCAGCCTCCCAAACTGTGAGCTAAATGAACCTCTTTTCTTTATGAAGTCCTCAACCTCAGGCATTTCATTTTACCAGTGTGTGTTACTATATTAACACCAGGCTGTCTACGCACCAATGTCTGAAAATGTGTCTGTTTTTTTTTCAGTTTCAAGTACTTTCCAGCAAAATGGGAAGTCTGTCTTCATATTCCGTCCTGATGAGAGGTGAAGTGCTCTTAGTTTTTAAAAGCTTCCTTTGTTTCAGTAGTTGGTTCTCCTTGGTTGGTTGTTGACTTTTGTGTTTTCTCCTTTGTCTTAAACAGGTTTGTCTGCTTTATTGTATTTCTTTCATTGAACTGGGTTTGCATTTATTACACTTACTGTTTTTAAATTTCTTTTTTTTTTTAAAGAGAGGACAGTGGGAGAGAGAAAGAGAGAGAGAGAGAATCAATTTTTACTGAGTTTTTTCACATGGCTTTCGTTGCTCTGACACTTAGTTGTGTACATGGTGCTGGGGTTTGAACCCGTGTATTCACGCATGCGAGTTTTTAAATTCATAACTCATTAATTGTTGCTTGTATGTACATTGCTGCTTTTTTCTGCTTTCTTTTAATTTTTTTAAACTCTTTAATTTGAAACTTCAATATTTTACCTTTTTTTCATTTTTAGATTTTTTATTGAAGCCAGGACTATAGTTCACACAATGGGTAAATCATGAATAATTTGTACTGAGCAAGAAGTGCTTTGGGTGAAATTGAATAATAATTTAAAGCACTACTTTAAAAAACAGCAGATTTATTGAGGTCTAACTCATATGCTACAAAATTCACCCTTTTAAAGTGCAGAATTCAGTGTTTTTGTATGCTCAGAGTTGTGCACCCTCCGTATTCTCTTGTGTTAGGACACTTTCATCACCCCAGAAGAAACACTGTACCCTTCAATAGAGTCCCCCCATCTCCCCGCTCAGGCCTCAGCAGCCACCACTCTGTTCTGTCTTACTGGCCTTGCCTTCTGTGGCAAGGTTCCTTCTGTGTGCGTGGTTCCATCCATGCCACATGTGTACCGCGTGAGGGGTTCCTGCGACTTGACCTTTCATTTCATCCTTCACCGTGTGCCGCATGTGCTGGTCCCCGCTCCTTTCTGTGGTAAACGGAAGTCCTCACCCTGCTCATCCATTTCCCAGCTGAGGCACAAATGGACTTTCCCCTCTTTGCTAATGTGAATTATGCTGCTACGATCACCTGCGTGCAAATCATCGTACACACATATGTTTTCAATGCTCGCGGAGTGGAATTTCTGGGCCACATGGTAACGCGTGACTTCTTGAGGAATTGCTGAGCTGCCCTCCAGAGCAGCAGTGAACAGAGTCGAGTTTCTCCACCTGTGTCAACACTTATTATTAACTGTCTTTCTCTCCCCTTAACTTCAGCTCTCCCCTGGGTGTGAAGTGTATCACACTGTGGTTTGATTGGCATCTCTCGATAAGCTGACGACACTGAGCGTCTTTTCGGGTGCTTAGCTGTCATTTGTTGAGCTTACACACTTAATTCTTTCATTTAGGCCATTGATTCAGGCTGAGGTCACTTCTGTATCTGATGTGAGGTAGATTTCCAAATTCTGTTCTTTTGTATGTAGTGCCCAGTTGTCCCAGAACTATTTGTTGAAAATCCACACATCATTTTATCGAGGAAAGGAAAGACCTCTTCTAATGTGCCAATGGACGATCTTGCAATTTTTTAAAGTCATGGAACATTGCCTATAGAATGCTGACGATAGGTGTCTTCTAAACAGCTCAAACAGGTCATTGGTTTATCCAAAGTTGTCCCTGCACAAATTCGGTTCCCAGTTCAGGGACCCAGGATCTGTACCAACCCAGGAACTGTGCAGCGGGCTCTTTACAGAGCTGGTGATCTGAGTTCCTCTCTTTGTCTTTTCACTCAGAGACATGGACAGTTTGGGGAGAGATTGAGAGCATAAATTTCTGTGGAAGAGCAGTAAGGGACTCTAGAGTTAGTGCAAAAAGGGATTGCAAGTTCAAAGTCAGCCGCAGCAACTTAGCAAGGCCCTAAGCAATTTAGTGAGACTCTCCAAGAAACAAATAAGCAAAAAGGCTGGGGATGTGGCTTGTGGCTCAGTGGGTTGAATGCCCCTGGGTTCAATCTTTGGTGCAGAGCCCCAGAAAAATCACTAGCATGATGGAAGACCCGCTCCTGTGCAGAGGCCAGCGTGGATGAGGCTCTGCAGTCAGGGGGCTGGGGCTGCTGGCGCTGCGTCTGTCTCCAACCTTGTTTCCTGCAATGGATTGTCATCAGCTCCCTCAACAGCCGCTCTCACTTCCTCTCAGCGTTCTCGTGGGGTAGATCCTAGGAAATGGAAACCCACCCATCAGAGCCACGTTTGGGATGTAGGTTAGATCTGGCCAAGCACAGGCCGGCACAGGCTAGCAGGCCTGTGAGGCAGTGGCCGTGCTCAGGAGGAGTGGAGGTTTAGTAAACGAGCTGATCCTTCCACGGCAGTTCTGGCAGTTTCTGAAGCCTGGTTCCTAGAAGCGTGGGTCCTGAGCAATAGGTGGTAGGGAGCACTGATGGGTGGTTGGGCCTTTCCCTTGGTTGCTGTGGCTTCTGACAGTATAGCCTTCAAATCTTGCTCCTTGGGTCTCACTGAGGTCCTGGAAGGTCCATCGCTGTCTTCTGCAGTGCCTCTTGCCCTCTGCCACCGTGAGCCACAGCCAGTGACCGCATCAGCACCAGGGCAGGCAGTTAACACGTCTTCCGCAGACCATCATTATGTCCAGGAAGCGTTCCTCCTGAGAGAGGTGAGTCTAAACGGAAATAAAAATTTCAAAACCGGAATTGGAATAAAATGTTCAAAAATGTTGACGGAAACAAGCATCAGGGTGGTGCAGAGTAGGGAGAAGACACTTCTGAAAACAATCCCCTACGCAAAATAAGAAGTAAATTTGTTTGGAAGCTGAAAATTATTCACTGGAGAAATGAGAAATAGATGATTAGGAAACAGTTTGTCATCCCTGAAGGAAGACATTTCCTCCAAAATTCAGACTGGAAAACCACAGTGTGAGAGCAGCAGAGCTGGAGGAGTGGAGATGAGCAGCGTGGACAACAGCAGAGGCCATGGCACGTCCTGTGGATGGTGGCCTCTCCCATGAGCCTCCTGGGAGGTCGCGGCTGATCTGGGCTTCCACAGGCATCCCAAGAGGCTGACAGCAGAGCAGGCTGGCTCTGAGAAGGCGTTCAGGGCGAATGTGCTGCCGCCTCCTGAGTCTAACCAGCCCCAGGTCATGCCCGGGTCTGAAGATGCAGGTGCCCTCTGCCCATCAGCATGTCCCCGCTCCAGACGGCTCACTCCAAGCAGCACAGGCCCCCAGGAGGGAAGGAGCCCTTAGGTGGGCTGCAGCGTTTCCACACAGGCACAGAAATACAGCTCAGCGGAAATTAGCAGCCGTTTAACACACGCAGCGAGATGAGCCCAGACCACAAGATGAGAGATAAACGGGTTTAGTGAGACTGGAAAGGATTCCAAGGGAACCAAAATTCAATAAGATAAATGTGTTTTGGAGCAGGCAGAGAGAACCGTGTCAGATCTGCTGCAATGCAATGTTTGGTTTCTTACAAAGCACTGTAGATAAACTCTATGCAACACAATCAAGAAACAAACAAAAAAATACAGAAATGAGAAAGAGATACAATAGATCAACTCCTGGCAAATCTAATAAAAAATGGGCAAACAGAAAATCAGAAATGAAAAATTTTGAAGGGAAAGAGGAGGAGGGAGACGCAAAATAGAAATGTGAGGGACACATCAACCAGTTGTACCATACGGGCTCAAACTAATCATAGAAATGGAAGAGAGATGGGGAAGCACGAACCTTAGATGGTGTAAATATTTATGTCAATATTTTTGTTAATGCTTTGGACAGATAGTGGCGTTTTCCTTAGAGTTCCCGTATTCTGGAGATATATGCTGAAATATCTGCACATGAAATAATCATGATGCGATCGGTTCAGAATAGCAGGGTGGGGTGGCCATGAGTGAGGAAGTGACAGGGGACGTGGATTAAGCTGCCGATGAGTTGATCAACACTGAAGCCAGAGGAGGGGGCAACGGTGCTTTGTACTCTTGCAATTCTAATAAGAAGATTTAAAATCTAAACTGAAGTGAGAACAAATGCAAAGCCAGCCTACCCTACAAAATATAGGTGAAAATCTTCAAATAAAGGATGCTTTTCTGGGCATATTAACAACGTTTGACATGAGAAGAAATTTGATGCATGAGTATATTATTAACCACAGATGAAATTTAAAATACAGTTAACATATCTCAAGAGCATGTCTTCTGAATTTTTCAGGGGCTGGGTTATAGACACTGTTCTGGAGGAGACAGAAAGATCTCAGGCTGCCCAGTCTGCTACATGAAGCTGGAGTTGACCCTGACCGCAGCACCCAGCAGACACCGGGCGAAACCAGACACCATAACCTCGGAAGAGCCATTTCGAAAGCCTAAATAAAGTAGCTGCGGAATAAGTAGTATCTTAAAAGAAGTTTCTATCATGATTACAGAAAGTGTCTCACCTCGATGCTTTGATGCTGCAAAAGGGTTCGGTATGAGGAAATCTATTCTGATACTTCTGGCTGAAGCTCCCTCTTTTAATTATGGCTCAGAAAGCACTCAATGTCACTGAAAACACATCCCTACCTCCTAAAAATCCTTGGGGGAAAACTGGGACTAAAGAACGGTGCTTTCATGTCATAATTATTCAAACAAATGGCCCACACTTTGGTGGAGGAGCACTGAAAGTGTTTCTATCAAAACCAGAAGTGATGGCGCCTGCTTCAAGTATTGCTGCTCCACACGGCAGAGATCTGGCTCAGGCAAGAGCACCTGAAATAGAAATGTGAACTTTGAGTTTTGGAAAGGAGGTATGAAGTTCATTATATCCCGATGAGACAATTAGATAACCTAAACACCCAAGGGAATCCACTCTAAAGGGCTTAGAATTGAAAAGAAAGCTTGCAGGGCTGGAGCGGTGGCTCGGCGGTTACAGCGCTTGCCCGGCATGCGCAAGTACACGAGTTCAAACCCCAGCACCACGTACACAGCGAAGTCTCAGCAACGAAAGTTACATGAAAAACTAAATAAAAATTGTTTCTCTCTTCTGTCTCTCTCTCTCACTCACTGTTCCTCTCTCTTTAAAGAAAAATAAATAAATAAATAGAAGTTTGGTAAAAGTGCCAAATTAAAACGTGATGAATGTACAACGTCAATGGCTTTTCCACGTACCAACCTGAAACCAAGCAACAAATATGCTCTCGCTAACATCCAAGACCTCAGCCTTACTAGGAACGTGAGGAATGTAGCAGAACTCTGCTAAAACACAGCACAGGCTTTAGGGCTCGGCAGAGTGTAACGAGATGTTAGGCAGCCACTGGAATCTGAATGGCGTGGGGAAATCGTTCAAGGCAAAACAGAACTGCCAAGGCCAGAATTTCCAAGGCTGTGCTCACTTGGCTTCCTCACTGCCTTCCCTTCCTGCCTTTTCATTTTTTGGAAGATTATATGGAACCCCCCCCCCAAAAAAAAGGGAGAAAGAATGCAGGTAAACCTAAGAGATTTTCATAAGAATTTCAAAAAAATCATAAATGGATATAAAGCAACACAATGATATGCATATGTTCTTAAATCAGAAGCACCCCCACCTCGCCCACTCCCCAGTCTCGTAATTCTATATTTTGCCTCTACAAGTGATGTAAATGCTTAGATTGTGAATTTTCCATAATTAAATGATTGCATAAGTATTACTTAGATTCTCGGAGGTGCTACATTCTTCATCGTCTCCCTAGATCCCTCTGCCCTCCCCCTGCCTATCCCCCCACATATCTATGGTTCCCCTAGGTTATGTGTTGCTATGCCTTTGCTGGGTCTAACACATGAGTCTGACCGTCTTTCACCCAAGCCTGGGTTTAGCTCCAGCCTCCACAAATGAGGGAAAACATTCGACCCTTAGTTCTCTGGGTCTGGCTGACTTCACTCAGCATGATTTCTTCCATAGCCATCCATTTACCTTCAGAGGCTGCCATATCGTTATTTCTAATTGCTGAGTAGAACTCCGTGGTAGATATTTTTATGAGATGATTTTCAGTCAGCTTTTATTTGATCTCTACTTTGTGCTATATTGCTCACAAGTATTACTTTTCAGATAAGAAAAAAATTTAATTGGCTTGAGTTTTGTTTTTTTTTTAAGGACAGAAAGAAGGGGAACAGTGAGAGAGAGAGAGAGAGAAAGAGAGAATCAGTTTTGTTTAGTTTTTCATGTGGCTTCCGTTGCTCCAACACTTTGTTGTGCATGTAGTGCTGGGGTTCAAACCCGTATCCTCATGCATGCCACGCAAGAGCCTCAACCACTGAGCTGCTGCTCTAGCCCCTCGGCTTGAGTTTAAAAGCAATCAACTGAAAATCAATACATTCATTGGCTATAGTAATTCTAAGGGTTCAAGGCGGTGATTCAGCCAGTACGAGGAGAGGAGCTTTCTGGAAAGTCAGGTAGCACCCAGGGGCTGGGGCCCAGGAGAGGTTCGGAGGCTGTGGAAGCCTTTCCCTGCCTCCAAGCTAATTTAAGAGAGCAAGGATGATGTCACTGCAGGTGTTCTCTCAAAGCAGAAGATAAATTTATAATGCTTCTGGCTGACAAGACTGGAAGGGGAGCAAGGTTTTAAAAGCCTGAGCCAGTCTCTTTGTGGATGCTCACCATCTTTATCTTCAAATAAAAGTATGCCTGTTTCTTCCTTCTGCCCTTGGGCTCCAGTTCCTAAGAACCGTCTCATAAACTTCAGAAGAGGAGGAAAAAGCACAAGGTGATGATGGTACAGTGTGTTCCGCTTTTAACAGCTGTAAATATCTTCTGGAAGAGACCACCTCTTGGGAAAACGTCAGGTCTGAGTCTTCGGAACAGACCGCGAAGTTTACGATTGTTTCCAGTCTCGTGGTAAATGCCAGACTGGCTGAAAACACTTGGAAATGGACAACCTGGGCGCTGGCGAGAAGGTGACGTGCTGGTAAAGAGCGAGGTGAAGATGAAGTGCTAAAGTCAGAGTAAGAGATGCTGCAGAACAAAAAAAACCCAAACAAAACAGACCTGATGGGATGACTTTAGCAGTCAACAGCTCACTCACGGAGGACAGCTGGTCTTACATTAAAAACCCAACAAGCATATAATTTTTTAAAGTTTTTTTATTAGTGCATTATATTATATATAATGATGGGATTTGCTGTCACATATTCCTAGATGCACACAAGACAGCAATACAATTTGGTCAATGTTCCCCACCTCCCACACCCCTCTACCTCCCTTCTCCCATCCCCCCATCCCCTGCCTCTCTTCTGGATCCTATATTTTTGCTAAGAAACCCAAGTGCAGTGACATAATTATGTCACTTATATGTATGAAGACCGTTCTTTATACAGATGACTATAGTACAGACAGTGACACTCATAACTGCCTGGAGTGTACCTTGCTTTATCTCAGTTCCAACATTTCCTCTTCTCCTCCTTCCCTATCACCCCCCCCAACAAGCACATATTAAGCACCTGCTGTTTACAAACATTGGGTTGGGGGAGCTGGAGCAGCAGCTCAGGGGTTGCAGCACTTGCCTGGCATGCACGAGGATGTAGGTTCGAACTCCAGCACCACATTCACAAGTAAGTGTAGGAGCAACAAAAAACCCCGATGAAAACCTAAATAAAATTGTTTCTCTCTTTCTCTCTCACTGTCCCTCTCTCTCTCTGAAAAAAGAAAAATAGATTGGGTTGGGGGTTGGGTGCCATAGAGAGAATTGAGAGGGTAGCTGAGTGAAAAGACAATTCCCACTAACTAACATGGAAGAGTGAGCAGCCTCATTTAAACACGCAGAAAAGTCCTGAACGGATGTGTGGTCACCCCACATTGTGAGGCCTCAGAGCAAGGGAAGTCACAGCTCCAGCAAGACACCGCTTCACACCCACCAGAACAGATAACGCAAAAACCGTCAATAGCACAAAATATTGGCCAGGATGGAGAGCAATGAGCTGGACCCAGCACGCATCACTGGGGGACAGAAACGGTGCGATTGTGCTGAGAGCAGTTCCCACCAACCCAGCAAACCCACTTCTAGGCCCTTGTGCAGAAAGACACATGCAAGCTAAGATTCCTGGGGACGTAAGAAGGGGGTAGGGAGGGGGAAGGGATAGGAAGGACATCAAGGTGACCAGAGGGAGGTAGTATGGGGGAATCTAATCCTAGGGGAACCTCTGACTTCCACGAGAAGTCCAATTAACTTGGGGCTTAAGTAGAGTGAAACATGGAACCATGGAGAACCCAAAGGGGGGAACCACAGTCTGGCACCAGTATTGGCTTGTTTGTCATTACACTGCTCCTTGCTCCTCTTGATTGTTTGATGACGAACCCCTCCTAATTGTAAGACGGTGTCTATCGAATAATAAAAAAAGACATACAAAACATGCATTTGGAAACTACAAAAAGAATAAGAGAAACTGTATTTCTTCCATAATATGTGCCATTAAAGAGGGAGAAAGCAATTCTGAATATCTAATAAAGAACAGTTTGATTTCATTAAAAAATAAAAAGAAGAAAGACATATGCAAGGGCGTTTCCAGCTGCCTCATAAAAACCAAATGCCCACCCAGAAGAGGCTCCATAACCGAATCAGGCTGGAGCAGCACGAAACAGAAAGGAGCGGACTACTGCCAGGGAGACGAGCAGGTGCGCACCAGAGCGAGGCTGGGAGCCACCGCAGAGAATACGAACCGGAAGCTTCTATTCGAAAGCCCAGGATGGACAAAGCTGCTCTATGATAATAACATATGTCGATTAAACAAAAAACAAACAGGGGGCTGCTGTTGAGGTCGAGTGGTTGCTGAGGACAACCGGACCTGTGCGGAGGGGAGATGGCGTGGTGGGCAGGGCCTGGACCTTGTTGGGATGGTGGCCAACCCAAGTGAGCCTTTGAGGGCTGTGCGTTCACTTGTACTTACACTCCGTTTTTAAAAACTGCTCAGAAAAGGCAAAATAGAAATAGCAGAGGTTTGACCGTGTGAGTTGTGTCCCAAGGATGACGCAGCCCTTTGGATCTGTAGCATCACCATGGAACAATACGAGGTCCTGTTTGTTTACCAGTAAAATGCTCACTGTGCCGGAGAGGGCGTCAAGAGCCAGCGGTGAAGCCAGGGTGAGGCTGGGAACACCCCTACAGCACCTGAGACTCCACTTGGAGCCTCCGAAAAACCATCTCCCCAAGCATCAGGAGCCTCTAGGCACCAGCTTCCACTTGCTCCATGCTAGGGGATTTTAAATCCAAAATACAACTACCATGTAAGATGGAGTTTTAGAAACAGCAGAAGGAAGTCACTAGAATGTTCTCAACGAGACTTGAAATGACAGGGGACTCTCATCTGGGAGCAAAAACCACATGGACTCAGACCTCGCACAGCTGCCCCCTCTAGGGGGGCCACACCCAAGAGTGGTGACATTCGGATTGGTCTGTGATCTAAAGGGAGCAGGTGGAAATCCCTGCGGGGCAGGTTGTTGCCACAGTAAGGTGCACCCGTGAAGAGTCTTCAACATGGCTGCTGCGTCGTCTGGCATGCTCAGCACACGCGGTGGGGCTATAAATGACAAAAACAGAATCGCCATAGAATTTGCACTTTGCTGAGGCCCGAATGGCGGTGGGCCCCAAAATTCATGTTAGAATCGAATCCCTGGTGCGATAGGACTGAGGAGGGGCCTTGGGAGGTGACTAGTCATGAGGGCTGTGCCCTTGCAAACGGGACCAGTGAGTGCCCTTATTAAAGAGGCTCAAGGGGCCTCCTTGCCTCCTCTGCCACGTGAGGACACAGCAAGAAGGTCCCATCTCTGATTGGCAAATTGAGTGGCCTAGAAAGGTCGTGGTGGTGAGCAGAGGGGAGCGGAAGACAGACCTGAGCCCGCATTTCCCTGTCCTGCGAATCCTGTGAGCTGTGTCTGTCTGCTGAAGATCAAGGTTCCCAGCCTGCTTCTGTTATCTCCTTCTCCCTCCACTGCCCTTGCCCCGGTGTAGCATTTATGCAACCAACAAAGTAAGGAAATAGAAGGGAAAGCATTCAAGTGGGTCATTCCTTGAACTTGGACTTGAAAAGTCCAGGGCGCTAAGGTCAGGAACGGTAGATAAATTGGTTCATCTAAGTTGATGGTGAATAGACTCAGTCAGGCCAACCTAGGAGCAGGGGCTTCATCATGTATTCCAGGACCACCTGGTGATAAGGTACGTGCTGGTGGGACAGAAGCTAATGTACTACTGTCCCTATAGAGGACAGACCCGGGAGGGGTTCAGGACTGAACATGGTGCTGGGCCCACGTTGCTAGCACCAGGCACACTTGGATCCTCACTATGGCACTCGTGATAGTGTGACCCCCTACTATCTGTTGGTTTCTGCTTCTCTCTAGGTGTCCCCTTTTCCTCCTTTGGGTACCATCTGACCCATGCCTTCCATGTCTGCATGAGACAGCGTGACCTCCTTGCTGAGTACAATGGTCCTTACTTAGGGCTCTTACCCCATGGCACCTCTCAGGTCATCATAAAGTCCATGAAGTGGCTGTCCTTGGTTTGAGCAGTACACGCAACAAAATTCAATCTCTCCGAGGAGGAATTATGGGACATTGTGATGGTTAACTTTGCATGCCAACTTGCTTGGGCAGGGAGGTGCCCAGGTGTTTGGCCAGCATTCTGAATGTGTGTGTGAAGATGGTCCTGGATGACAGTGCTATTTGAGTAAGGCAGGTTGCCTCTCTTGTATGGGTGAGCCTCATCCAATCAGCGGAAGATCTGAACAGAACAAAAAGGTTGAGAGCAGGGGGACTCCTGCCTGACTTCCTGAGCTGGGACAGGGGCATTTCCAGCCTTTAGCTTCGGACTGAACCATTGGTTTCTTGGATCTCTGCCTTGCCAGCCGCAGATCTTGGAACTTCTCAGCCTCCACCACCACCTGAGCCGGTCCTGGTGTCCTGCCCCTGACCTGGGGACAGCTGAAGGTGCTTCTCACCGCTTGCTGTGGGCTGAGCAGTTCCTCCAGGCTTGGTGACCATGGCAGGTGTGCACGCCATGGCTTCAGCACAGCCTACGTGGCTGTAAGATCCAGAGAAGGGAGCCAGTGGGCTTGTGGTGACCACAGCGTGGCCAGCTCCTCTTGAGGCCATTCTCCTCAGGGCCCTGGGGGCGTGGCAAGCTTGCCCCAAACACCCAGGGCTGCAGACCCTTACTGCTGTTCCCTCTTCCCAACAGCCCTACTCCAGCCTTCAGTTTGAGGAGGATGTTGAACATTTTAGTGTGAAAGAGAGCCACCACAACGCTCCCCCACTGATTTCCAGTAACCTCTACTTCAACAAAATCCAGAATGGATTTCCACAAGCACCTGAAGCCCACATGCACCAAGCCTAGGAAGTTCTACTGCATGCAGCCACACCCACGAATGTGCTGTTCTGGGCAAGTCACAGGCACCCAGCAGCCAGCCCGTCTTGCACTCCCCACTCGGCAGCGGGGCCAGGGAAGAAAGCAGCTTGGGATCAGCGGGATCCGTGATGCTTGCTTTCAACAAACAGTTGGCGGATGCCTGCCGCGTACCAATCGCAGGCGCGTGGCTAAGAGGGGCCTGGTCCTGCTGGTGTTCTCCTTTCAGCCTCTCCGTGTTCATCGCTAAACTGCTGGAAGCTACAAGGAATTCAGTGCTGGAGACAGGTCCCTGCACGTCCAGCAGAGCTGGCTGAATCCCTGATTCACTTCTCTGTCCAAGAATAAAAATAGGGGCTGAGCCATTCAAACAATCCTGAGAGATTAAAAGATTTCTCAGCGAAGACGAGACCTGAGATAAGCCACCTACGTGGGAGTGAGGAGGTAAGCGTTTCCAGGATGCCAGCGGCGTCCGGGAAGGGCTCCTGCAGCCTGACGGGGCTTGTCCCGGGCTACACGTGTGCTGAGGAGGAGCGGCTGCCCTGCAGAGCCCTCCACACCCCCAGCATCCTGATCATGTGGCCGCTGCCCCTATCCTTTCCCATGGGTCATTTTCAGTTAAAAGTTAGCTGTTTGTGTTGTAGAAGATCGACTCCATTTATCACAGATACCCTTCACCAGCACATTTCTCTCCCCAGTTGCTCAGCTGTTATGTCTTCTTTGAAGAACAGAATTAGATAAGTGTTCAGCTTAGACCAAACTCTTGGTTTCTCAGGGGTCACAGAGGATGGCCCAGACAGGAGTACGTGCTGGCTGTGTGTGGCAGGACCTCCCTCCACTAGAGATCGGCCAGCCCATGGTCAGTATTTGCTGGGTGAAAAATTAGAAGTGCTAATACAGGGGTTGCAGTGAATCCACAGGGGTGCGGGTATGCCTGGGAGAAACCATCACCCATTTCTCCCACCACCTGAACATCTGGAAGCACACACCTGGACCGATTTCAACAGAGGGAAGAAGACTGGCTAAGAGAATGGAAAAAGATCAGACTATCTTAGTGCGTTTTTTGTTGCTATAACACAACACCACAGACTGTGTGATTTACAAAGAAAAAAATTATTTCTTATGCTTCTGGATGCTGGGAAGTCCAAGGCCAAGGGGGAGGGCCTTCCTGCTGTGTCATCCCCTGGCAGAACGCAGAAGGGTAAGAAAGAGGAAGCTGAACTCACCTTTCTAACACACTCATTGATAGTGACAACCCATCCTTTGAGGGTGACATTAACATAACCCACTCCCATGAGGCTCCACCTCTCAACACCATGCCGCTGGGGCCCAAGCTTCCAGCTTTGAAGGACAGTGTCCAACCGCAGCACAGATGTGTTGGGTTGTAAGCCATGTTTCCCGCCTCCTCCTGTGTCCTACACCGGGAGGCACCAACCCTGGCTGTTTCCTGAGGTTCCCAACGTAGTGAGGCAGAGCCTCCGTTTAAGTTGTGCTGCTTCTCAATCTGCAGGGTACATTGTCACTCAGTGTGCATGAATCCACACTGTGGGAACAGAATGTAGGGCTCAGTGCTGCCATTACCCAGCGTGGCAGGCAGGGATCAGCTCACCTGTTACCAGGCCTGGCGGGCAGGTATCAGCTCTGGGCACTACTGGCCTGGTGGATAGGGATCAGCTCCCCTGTTACCCAGCATGGTGGGCAGGGATCAACTCTGCGCACTACCCGGCCTGGTGGGCAGGGATCAGCTCTGTCTGTTAACTGGCCTGGCAGGCAGGGATCAGCTCTGAGCACTACCCATCCTGGCGGGCAGGGATCAGCGCTGGGCACTACTGACCTGGTGGATAGGGATCAGCTCACCTGTTACCCAGTGTGGCAGGCAGGGATCAGCTCACCTGTTACTAGGCCTGGCAGGCAGGGATCAGCTCTGGGCACTACCTGGCCTGGCGGGCAGTGATCAGCTCTGTCTGTTACCTGGCCTGGCATATAGGGATCATCTCTGGGTGTCACCAGGCTGGCAGGACCCCCATGCTTTGCCCTGCAGCCTGTGTCTTCACCCGGCAGAGCACTCCCTTGCCTGTGTCCAGGCCCTGACACAGAAGCAGTTGCTGTGTTCACTCCATGACCAGAGGCTTAAAAGAGCGTCCATTCTCTCACAGTTCTGAAGACCAGAAGTCCACAGTCAGGCATGGGCAGGACTGGCAGCTCCTGGGGGCAGAGGGGCAGGCCTGCCCATACCCCTCTCCTACGGCATTTGGTGGCTGCTTCAAGACTCAGCATTTCTTAGTTTCTGCAGACAGGTGACCCCAGTCTCTGCTTCTGTTGTCGCCACAAGGCATTCTCCCTTTCTCTTTTCTCTCCTTCGGAAGACACCAGTCCTATTGAACTACATGCCCACCCTCATGCGGCATGACTTCATTTTAACATGATTGTATCTGCAAAGACCTTACTTCCAAATAAGGTCACATTCATGGGTGCCTGCAGTCAGGACCTCAGTGTATCTCTTGGGTGACGCTATTCAACCCATGACAGTGGCCTAGCCCTGTCACCCCTGTTCAGGCCCATATTGTAATCTTAGGGACCTCTCCTGTCTCACTGACCTCCAAATGCCAGGAGGCCCTCTGACACCGGCTTCCAATCAAGGGGCTCTCCAACTTGCCACATCCTCACCACCTGGCAAGGGCCCTCCTTCCTGTCTTCTCCAGCCTCCCACAATGTCCCCTTGGCCGTTGGTGGCTTTCCTTTTTGACTTTATGTGTGTGTGTGTTTCTGCCTCCCTTTCATGTCTGGTGAATGTAGGTGAGCAGGAACCATATCTACCCACCTCTGTCCTCTGCACAGTTGCCGAGTGGTCAAATATGAATGTGATGGTTAAGTTTCTGTGTCAACTTGACTGGACCGTAGGACCCCCAGTGTTTAGTTAGACATTACTTCTAGATGTGTCCGTGAGATGAGCATGCCAGCTAGCGGGCTAGTCCAACGCACAGCCCTGCACAGTGTGGCTGGCCTCACCCAATCCACCGGGGCCTGAATGGAACAAAGGAGAAAGGAGAATTCTTCCTCCCTGCTGACCGTCCGAGCTGGGACGTTGGTTTTCCTCAAACTGGAAGTCACACAGGGCTCCAGTTCCACCACTGTCTCTCCTGGCTCTCGGGCCTTCGGGCTCAGCCTGCAGATGGAGACCAGGGAACCCTCGGCCTTCACGTCACAAGAGATAATTCTCCATATTGACACACTCGCTCTCCCTCTACACCAGGTGGCAGCTGGGGACGGGCCTTCTTAGAGTAGAGGAGGGCACATGTGAAGGGCACCTCCAGCATGGGAGCCTGTTGGGGTGACAGGACCTCCCACAAAAGCGCACCTCTCCTGTGGGGTTTACCTCTTCTCAACAGACCCCTTGGGAAGACGTTGTGTTCAGGTTTTCCAGAGCCAGCTGTAAGCTACATTGCTTGGCTTTAGAAAGACACTAGAGGGGCTGGAGTGGTGGCTTGGTGGTTATGGTGCTTGCCTGGCATGTGTGAGGACATGGGTTCAAACCCCAGCACCACGTACACAATGAAGTGTTAGAGCAACGAAAGTCACACGAAAAACTAAATAAAAAATTATTCTCTCTCTCTCTCACTGTCCCTCTCTCTTTAAAAAAATGTTAAAAAAAAGATACTAAGAGCCAGAGGACAGGTTTCTTATTCCTGCCCCCCTCAGCCACGCCTCGGTCTCCTCACCCTTGCAGGGCCAGCAGGAGAGTCTGCTGAGCAGACGTGAGGAGTGGCCGTCACCAGCACTGTTGGTGGTCTCTTTCACCCCCATGGGCAGCCTGGTCTGCACCTTAAAGAAGTGTTTCAAATACAGTACAACCACGTAAGTTTTAGGGATCTCAGTGGGATGGAGAGGGAGGATTTCACTGCTCCCATCAGAAGGGAGGAAGAGAGTCAGGGGTCTCTTGTTAGAACAGCAGCAGCAAATGTTGGAAGGAAGGTGCCGGAAGCTGGCCATGCCTGAAAGCTCCACCAGCGCTTGCTCAGGGCACCTGACTCACAGAGCTGCTATCAGCGCTAGCTAGGCAGCGCCACTCTGCAGAGAGCTCCAGGAGACCAGCACGCGTCCCCTCCTAGCCGTGAGAAGACTGCAGCTGGGCAGCCCTACCTGCAGGAGGGTGAAGGATGGAGCAGAAGTCCCCTGGCCCTGCCCTGGATGCCCTTGTTCTACAGGTGGGGCAGGAGGCTCTAAGAGGAGAGGCAGCAGGACTTCCTGCTCCTAGACTGAGATCCGGCTACGTGGAGCCTCTCAGGAGGCAACAGCTCTGACGGGCCTGCAGCCCGCAGTGTGCCCTGGGGACACAGGCGGCCACATGGTGTACCCCAGGCTCTCGGCGTCAGGTGACTGACCCGCTTGCCAGCTAAGCTCACCTTGCCAGATCTCTCCCTTTCTTGGCCTGCACACTCCCAGAGGGACACCCTCGGTGCCGCGAGGGCATTGTGGCATGTTCTCAGGTCTTCCTGGAAGTGCAGCTGCTGGAATACAATCTAGTAAGCAGCCAGCCCGGTGTGCACATCAGTGTCCCTGCGCCGGGGCTCTGATGTCACTAGACGTCAGCCAAGGCAGAGCCAAGCCTCTGCCAAAGCTCTTCCCAGATGCCATCTTGTCATCGGGCCAGCCTGGCCTGGCCGTGTCTCCAGGCGGAGGGCAACAGGCACCCCATGGCTCTGACCCTGCCTTGCTGGCCCCTGGAGCTTTCAAATTTCCTCAAAGAGAGCACACTCAGAACGGGAGCTGGGAGTCGCTTGCCCAGGCAGCAGCATTCCCTCCTGGGACTGTGCCCAAAGAGCAAACCAGATTCCAGGCATCGGTGCGGAAAATCGAGGCCCTGAACTTCAGCACACAGGGCCAGCCAGAGTGCTTCTCTGGTGCCTTGGGAACACAAGTGTCCTGCCTCTACTGGTTCTGCCTGGGTCTCCTTGTCCAGATGTGAATAAGAACTTGGCTGCAGTCCGTTAGGGTCAGGCTGATTAATGAAATCTCATCGGAAAGGCTAGGACAGGAGCTCACGCTGTCCTCCTCAAACGTCAGTGAAGGTTGTGTGCCCAAGCATGGGGGCTGTGACGGTGTCTTAATAAACCTGGAAGCAAAGCTTTCCCTAACCTTCCAGCGGCCCCCGCCCTCCCCAAGCAGAGGAGAGCGCTGCTGGGAAACGAGCAGTTTGCAGGCCGTGAAGGTGCTTGGCACCAACACCAGGAACAGCAGGAGGAGTCGCAAGGACCACGGGGGATCCAGCCTCGGCTCACCGAGATGGGGAGTCTCAGGAGGGATTTACTGTTGACCGGGACAGATGAGCGCGTGTGTGACCGTGTGTGCCAGACGCGGCACTCGCACTGTTTCTGTCATTATCAGCAGACCTTTCCACCCCGAAGCAGGTGTGACTCTCATTTTACCACTGGGAAAAGGCAGGCTTGGGTAGACCAGAGTCACCCAGTGAACCACGGCACAGAACGCCTCTCCCCACGTGCTGGGCCCCTGGGCAAGGCCCCTGGTTCCTAAATTCTCCTTTGGATTTCAGCAGTCCTGAAACTGCCTGAGAATGTGGGTCTGCGCCTGATGTACACTTCGTGTTTGCAGAGCCTGGGGATCAGCAATGCTTCTATTGAGACTATGGAGAAGTGGGGACCCAGTGGGGAATCAGCAGCTGCCGCCTGGCCCAGGTCTGTCCTGGCTTTAGCACTGGGAACCCTCTGTTGGCAACAGTCCCCGTGAGCCCCAGGAGAAGGGGAGGAGCCGAATCCAGGCTCCTGGTGCTTCTCCTGTCTCTCCAGGAGAGAGCCGGCTCAGTCTCAGGGGGCTGGGCAGCAGAGGAGGTGGGGCAGCAGCCCAAGACCCCAGGGAAGCACCCTGCCTTCCTGCTCTGCTTTTTTTTTAAGAGAGGGAAAGTGAAACAGAGAGAGAATCAATTTTGTTTAGTTTTCACGTGGCTTTCATTGCTCTGACACTTTGCTGTGTATGTGATGCTGGGGTTCGAACCCGCGTCCTCCTGCATGCCACGCAAGCACAGCAACAGCTCCAGCCCCTTGCTCTGCTTTTGTTGGGCACTGTCTTGGAGCCAGCTGAAGGGGGCAGCACCAGGTGGTGCAGGAATGGACAGCTGGTCGCAAATACCCCTCACCCAAGGTTCTGGGGCTGACATCTACTGGGATGAGCTCCGGGGTCACGCCAGACGATGACAGTGGGCGTACAGGCATCGTTCACATCTTGAGAGTGATCCCCCTCCCGGGATCTACTCAGCAGTCTCCAAGATTCCCTAGGAATCCCAAGGACAAGCCCTCCAAGGACCAGAACTTCTAGAGGGGCAAGACCCTGAGGGCCCCAGGGAGCAGCTTTCAGGCGCTTGCCCTGGAAGCCCCCAAAGCCAGTATGTGGTCAGCAGTGTGAGCTACTTGGTGCTCATGGGAACTGCAGCCTATGAAAGCCGACAGAATGGGCCAGGGATCTGGATCCTGGGCTCTTCTTGCCTCCTGCCCCCAGGAGGCCTGCCTCTGAAACAGAGTTGATCAACCTACAGAACCTGGCACGTATGCCAAGGAAAGTGAGAGGGCTGAACACCCACACATGTCCTTTGTGGGTGGTCCCCTCGCTGAAGAACCCAGTCTGCCCTGATCCTGTGCTGCTTGTGACCCCGACCCTGTGGCGCCGCAGGCCTGAGTCAGGCTTTCGGGTTGGGAGGGGTGTGCTGGGCGATTCCTCCTCCTGCTCTTTATTTCCCAAGTTCAGGGCAACCTGGTCCAGGAAGCAGTTTGGAATGTGCGCCTCTGGTCTCCAGCAGCTGAGCTCCAGCTTTGCCTGGGGCCTCCCCCGCCTAAGGGCGGACAGCCCTGGGCTTCCAGAAAGACAGATGGGTGGCGTGCGCGGGACCTGCAAGGTTCAGCTGCCCTGCAGCAAGCCCTCCTGAGAGCTGTGCTGTTTCTTACCCAAACCCATCAGGATGGGTAAGAAGCGACCCCTGATACTGAGAATACCATGGGCCGCCTCCAGCAGGAGCAGGGCACCAGACCCCTGGCCACACACTGTATAAGGAAGCCCATGCCAGCCAACTGTGCTGAAGGAGGTTTTCAGACCCAGGACCAGGAAGAGCAGTCCCTCCTCAGCCTTCTTAGGGTGCATCCTCCAAATAGCCTATGCAATCCCAGCAAAGCCCAGCCCTGGGCTTGGCTGTCATTACTGGCACCAGGCTGGTGTTTCGGGAAGAAACCAGCTTTCAAAGTGACTTGAAATTGCGGTGAATCACCCTCTGCGATTGGATGAGGGCTTAGGTGGATTGAGGTGTGATTGCCTCAGAAGGCAGTTCAGCTCTGGCACTTCCGGGCACCAGAAGAGCTGTACATTTGCATAGCCAATCCCCAGGCCAGCAGGTCACTGTTTGGCTGGCAGGATCCAGAAAAGCTGACTGCAGGTACTGGGATTCCACTCTGGTTGATCCTCCCTGGATCCTCCAGACCTCGACCTGGTCTCCCCGTCGCTGCCGGGTAAAGAGCACCCTGAAACTCTGTGAGGTCATTCACCACCGCACGACTGCAGCCACCCTCCAAGTTCCCAGGGTGTCCAGCTCCCCACCTTCTCTCCCCTTCCTGAGCAGCTTTGCCCTCAGCAGGCTCCAACCCTGAGCACTCCTTGGTTCCGGAACAGTTCACCGCCTCATCCACCCATCTTCAGTCTTGTTCTTGTCCCTGTTGGAGTGTGGCAGCTGCACGGGGGTGTTCTCATCAATGTCACCTCCCCCCTTTCAGCCACCATGCTTCTGTTAACATAATCTAACACCCCCCCCCCCCGGGCTGTGTGGAGCTCACTGCAGGGTGACTCACAATGAGATTTATTTAGTCAACCCAAAACCTTTCGTGAAAGACTGAAAGACGTGGTCTTGACCCCTCTCCCCCGCGGGGGGCTGTTCTGCTGGGCTAGGGAGCTAAATGCCAGTCTGTACATTTCTTTTTAATTTGGCCCTTTGTTCCCTCCTTGTCATTCAACACAGTTTCCTGTTGACTGCCCCTGCAGATGGATCAGGTGATAACTTCCTGAGCAGTTTCATCGTTTCAAAGCCCCAGCCACAGTTCACAGCTTGCCTTTCCCTACTTCTTCCTAAAAGGTGACAGGAGGCTGCTTATTGTCTCTGCTTCAAGCTCTGGCTTTCCACTCAAAGAAACTGAGGCCAGGCCAGACACAGGGCTGCCCACCAATGGCACAGAGACCCACGTGGTTCGTGGCAAACACCCCGACTCCGAAGTTCCAGCCGTCAGGTGCCCTGAAGTTACCCTCTGAGCCATCGCCCCAAGTCCACTGCAGGATTCCAAGAAGGTGGACAGTGGAGCCCTTACCCTTGAGAGCCTGGGTGGGTTCTGCCAGGCAAGGACCCTGAAGAGCCACAACCCTCCACCTACTGATGAAAGAAAGGAGAAACAAAATACCCCGGGCTCTGTGAACCAGCGCCTGCCAGAAAAAGGAAGAAATTCCTGAGCGGACTACCTGGCCTAACTGGCCTACCTGGCCTACCTGGACTGCAAGAGAGAGGCACTGGCAAGCCACCTGTGGTAGGGTCCCCTGTCTGTGAACCACCCAGAGTGGGCAACACCTACAGGCAGAAAGCCCTGAGCAGCTGCCAGAGAGCGGGTGTGAGAGGCAAAGGGAGTGCCAGCTAATGGGCCCTGGGTTTCTTCCCAGGTGGTGCCAAAGTTTGGAACCAGGTCCTGGCGGTGGTTGTGCAATGAGGATGGGCATAAGCCACAGGGTCCTGTGCCTAAAAATGCTTAAAACTGTTCATTGCCCTGCGACGATGTTCTCCTTTTCCCCGTGCTGGGAAAGGAACCCCGGGCCTGGCTCGTGCCAGGCCAGCTCTACCACTGGGCCACACCCTGCCTGCTATCTTAATTTAATAGGTGGGCAGTGAAGAAGAGTGGGACGGCAGAAGAAAGGGAGGGCGTCAAGAAGGAACCTTCATCCGCGCCCAGCAGGCCTTCCTGGGAGGCAGCTGAGGCCCCTGGCTCCCCTGTCCACCCCAGGCAGGCCGTGCCTCCCTACCTCCCCTCTGCCAAGCAGAGCCCAGCCACGGAGCACCTGGCAGACACTGGGGAGGGGAAAGGGGACAGCTCACAGAGGCCACAGATCTTGGGCTGTTCAGGAACAAAAACAAACTTGAAGTCCCGCTGTCAGTCTGCAGCACACCTTTCCCCAAGGCCTGGCGGTCTGCGTGGGAGCAGCTCCTGTGGCCTGCGTGGGGGCCCTTCTAGAACAGGAGGCTGCAACCCACGCCTCTGCGGGGACGCCAGGGTGGCGTGTGCACACAGGCACACCATGCACACTGCACGCAGCACACGCACACCACACACGCAACACACAGCACACGCACACCACACACACAGCACGCAGCACACGC